>JAOYMZ010011745.1:0-54775 GCA_025802335.1 Pinguicula primuliflora
GACTCGAAGATTTCGGGATGATGAAACAAATGAATGAGTTCATCCTTTTATAGGGGAGAAAACGCGTGGAAATAATAGTGTGAACTACTATTTATTTCTCGGCGTACCGTCCCACGTTTTTTCTCATTTCCGTCTACTCTTCCTCTCATTTAATGGCACATGGAGTGTGCATTATTCTTCCACTTGAAAAGTATTGCCGACAAATAAGATGTCCAATTTTCAAAGTTTTTTAGGTAGTTAAATTATAAAAATGCCCCTCAGTTACACGATTTTTTTTTTGTTTAGGCATTTTGGATATATCTCATTAATCTAATTGTAATCTCATTTACACTCCCAACTAATCTAGAAATTTTCGGAAAATGATATGGGAGTGAAAATTTGTCTAGGAAAACAGAATGAAAAACACATGACAGTATATTATTGAATGACCATTAATTGTGGTTCACCTAATAATCTATGGTACACTGCCAAATGTGTTATTATGCTTTTCCTACCCAAAATTTCACACCCCATATCATCTTTCGGAATTTTCATCGGGCACTAATCTGAATCAGATATGCCCAAATGATTGCTTAAGCTTAAAATCACAAACTTATTTTCAAAATATATTTTTATTAATTAAAATTTTCTTTTCGAAATGATAATTCACGACTGGGCCATGTATATATTTTTTTGGAGTTGACATTTATCTTTTAAATCAAAATTAAGAATATCTCATGTAATCTCGTAGTACATATAATTTCAAAATCAGTCATAAATTTTGACCTTATCATCTTTGCCGCAAAAAAAAAATATAATTTTATAAATATATGATTTAAGTAAAAACTTTGACCCAAAATAAACTGTTTATGAAGTAAAGATCATTCATGTTATAAAGCAATAATCTTTTTTTTAATCTAAGAATGCCCCTACCTATAGACTTGGACAAAGTAAACCATAAGACAAATCAGCAAGTAGCATTAGAAAATTGAAACCAAATTCTGAAAGTCCATCGTCAACGGTCGACAGGTGCACATGCACTCAAGAGTAAAAACATAAGCTTTCTATTTATTATAAAAATATTTTTCCCGATTCATCAGAAACTTGCGGCTCCGAATGAATTGATATTTTAACAGCTCTTTTAGTAAAATCAAGATTCCATTTTGAAAACTGCATCTTCTCAACCTCACTCACCTACAATGAGCAGTGCTAGTACATAAGACGCCCAACAGTCCTTGGCTCATAGCTCATCCTTCAATGCAGTAGTGGAGCTTCTGGTATCATGTTTAGCATCCGAATGTTCAGATGATGGAGCAGCACCTGGTTTCTGCAGAGTAAAAGGGATAGATGCGTGTTTCTTGAGGAACTTGTAGAGTCCAACCACTGTTCGTTCCGTCTCGACCGGTATCTGCAAGAGAAATCAGAGAGATTTCATGGTTGTGAGAATGTGATAGAGGACGGCATAGTGAAAGGCTATCATGTATTTCAATTAAGGATTTGAAGTGTAGTATGTAGCTTACTGGTTCAGCGCTCTTCTTTCCTGCTGGGAAGAAGAGAATAGTAGGGAAGCCTTCGGCCTGGAGAGAGGAGATTTTTGTTAAATGCGGATGAAAGCTAGGATCATATCGTGGAGCATTGAATTTTAATCCAACGATCCAGATTAGAATTCGGTATCATTCGACACCACAGCATTCGGGAGGTGAAGAAAAGCCTACTAGAAAACTCTACTAATACTTGTTTAGGGATTTCTAGTAGGAGAGTACCTTGGCCGTGGGGTGTTCATTTGTTGTCCCGTCCATTTTGGCTATGACAAGAGATTCAACGGTGCGCAAGTGCTTGGCCAGTTTATTGTATATTGGTTCAAGAGATTGGCAATGGCCGCACCATGGCGCATATATCTGAATCAGAAGAAGGGAATCTGATAAGAAGTTATAATACCAAAGATTTGGAAGAGAATAACGACTCGTGACCTTTCATCTTAATAATGGTACCTCAAGAAGAACATCTTTAGACTCATCTAAAACTATTTCGTCGAAATTATTACCCACGACTACTTTCACATCTCCGTCATTCTGCAATATGAAATAGAATGGTGGTCAGCACGTTCCAAACCAAACCAAACATACCCAGTAGATCCCGCCTAAAGCAGGGTCTGGTGGTCAGCACGTTAAACCAACTAATTAGTCTGATGCAAAAGATAGATAATACAGGACTTACTGTTTCAGGAATTGGATCTGATTTATAAAATGGTTTGAGCTTGTCTTCTGAGAAAGCCTCCCCAAATGCCTGACGAAGGGGGAAAATGGGCATTCTCAGTACAGGGTGATAAAGACAACAAGTAAAAGCGCAAAAACAACAGAGGAGACCCAGAGAAGAAGAAAAAAAATCCACCAGCAAAGGAAAAATGGAGTTCGTAGTCCACCTTGATATTCTCAACGGTAAGATCATCCTGAAGCATATACTTTTTAGTGTCATCACTTCCATCGAATCCCAAAATCTGCAGCAACACTCAACAGGTTGAGATTAATTGCAATCCAGTGTGGTAAGCTAGCATCTATGCTACTAAAAATTGGAGTAAGTGGATTCATAATGTAAAGAAGGTTACCTTTGGGCCATCTCCGGTGACTCCAAAATAATCAGCCACAGGCTTGCCAACTTCTTCATCATCAATTTCGACATATACGAATATGAGCTACAACAATTTGAAAACGGAATGCATGCCACTTTAACAAGATATATAACGCTAAAAATAGTGTAGTTCCACATTGAAGCCTCAAATTTGTAGGTAAAATTCAGATTACAAATACTTTTAACATAAGTAGAAACATCATATTTATTTAGCATAAGGCGATAAATCATCAACAGTCAATGATGAAATGTTAACCAGAATCAATTCCGTCAGTTGAGCCTTGAGCGTGATTATTTATCTGACAGAAGCATATGATGTAACTAATTCTTATGTGTAAATCTCAAGTTGATATAAGTTTTAATAGTTCAAGATATAAATATCAGAAGTTTAAGATAAAATTCAACATCATGTAAACATCCTTCTCAACGAAAAGGCATTTACTAGAGCTTGTCTGTCCTTACCTTTCCCTTAAAGAGCTTTGCAGCTTCTTGAAATGTGTTAAACACCACTTGCCCGTCATTTGATGAGGCAAAAAGCAAAACCTGACGATTAATAAGTGGCAGAAGATAACATAAAGTTGGGTATAGAGAAGTCCTACAGGAGTCGATTACTAGAAAAAAAAAAATCAGAAAAGGAAGGTCACTAACCTGCTTCTTAATTGAGCTCCCAAATATCACTTGCGCATTTTCTTGGCTAAATGTGGTCACGAGAGGGAGTTTGTTTGCAGAAACAAACTCAGCTATCAAGGACTTTTTGAATTCCCCATCTGCACAAGGAATCAAGCAAAAAAAATCAGTAACGACAATGGCAGAGGATTTAAAATGAGAGGGTCACTAACCAAAATACGTGATTTTCTCTGCCTCTTTCTTTAGTAAGATCAAAGCAGGGCGTTTTACATCAATGTCCAAGTGAAACAGCTTTGCCACATTAGGAATGGCAGTTTGGTAAAAGTTAACATCATCATCAAGTTTTGATGCAGCAGCTAACTCATCACTATCAGGCCCCTGCGATAGTTCAAACGAAAGTAAGCAAGAACGGGTACGTAGAGTTATTAATATCAGTCGATAGTCTCTATAGTGAAACTGTTGCTAATTGGGCAATTGAGAATATTTAGCTTGTTTAAGGAGAACGAAAACAACGAGTTTGACATGACAAATAAGAATCTATAAGAGTATTCCACAGGTTCCTGGGAAAAAGCATGAGCCATATCTCCAAGTTAAAGTATCCACTTTTCTAACTTGGCAAACAATCAATCCGCTTGGCAATACGTATACGTATCAATTACGTAAAATATGAGAATTGGAGGCTTATCCGAAACAGGGAAGGAGAGAGGGCATGACAATCCAGAACTGTTATCACTTTATTAGCACTTAAAACCTTACGAGGTGCCAAGCAATAGATAGTGGGTCAAAATGTTAGAAATATACACCTCTATCTTTGAGATTCGAGTATCAATATCCAAACCATCCGACAGGCCTGCATCAAAATAATGAAAAGACACGCCAAGCAAGTGATGCTTACCACCAGTGACTCGAAGAATCCCAAAACGATCTTATCCTCGGATGTTAATATCCGCTCTGCTTCATCTGTGGTTGATATGTTGTATATACCAGGTCCAATTTTCTTCCTAATCCAGGTTACAATGCCATCCCTGCATTTTCAATTGTTCTTTGCGACCTTAGATGCAGAATCTTGATAGATTATATTCAACTACATTAACAAACTTAAAAAAAGCCAAGTACACTTTTTGAACAATGTCAAGTAAATTAATCTTGAAAAATTATATTCAACTACATTAATAAACTTGAAAAAAGTCAAATACACTTTTTAAACAATGTCAAGTAAATTAATCTTGATCAATATCCAGTTACACTACCACATTACAAAATGACATGAAGTGACGAGGAAGAGAAGGCATTTCCATTACGTCAGAATGTAAGTTTTGAAAAATTTGGCCGGACATGTGCTTAACAAATCAGCAAGAACAAGCATGCCAATTGCCATGGAAATATAAAGGAAACGTTATGCCAACAACAAATCATCCAACTCGATATCCAAGTTTAATAAAAAAACATAACCGGATTCAGAAAAACATAAAAAAATCACATCTTCTCAGAATCTCCCCACTGTGTAGCAAAAAAAACAAATTGACCAATATGAGTGGAGAAATGACCAACTTTCTTATTTGTTAGACAGATGGAAACTCAGGAAAATGAAAAACTGGAAGAAAAGGGAAAACAACTCACTTGGTACGTTGACCAGAATAAGGTATATGTTCTCCATCAACAAAGAAAAACAGAGTAGGAAAACCCTGGACTTCAAATTGTAAACTCAGGTCATTCTCATCTGAGCCATCAACCTTGGCCAGCTTCACATTCTCCGCCTTGAGTTCCGTAGCTGCCGCCGCATACTCCGGCGCCAGGGCCTGGCAATGCCCGCACCACGTCGCATAAAACTCGACCATGACATACTTATTCTCATCTACATAATCGCTGAAATTCCCACCCGTCAAAACCACAACGTCCTTCTCTTCAAATTTTGGAACTTCATCCTCCCGTTCCTCGTCACCAAGGTCCGACGGAACATCGAAATCATCGAAATTCTCGAATTCCTCATCTTCATTGTCCGACAGATTTGGGGGCGAGCGATCCATGCCGGTGGAAGAATCCGGCTCCTCGAGGAAACTGAGGTCTTCGTCGTCGTCGTCGTCTTCGTAGGCAGCGGCGGAGAGTATCGTGGTTGATAGGAGAGAGAAGAGGAGGAGATAGGTGAAGGTGAGGAGAACAAGGAGCCGATTCGCCATTTTGCGAAGTCGGATTTCACTGAAGATCCGGCGGAGAATGGCGGTTTAAGGCAGTGGAAGTGGCCGCAGGCTAAACTTCGTCGTATTCAAGGTCGGTGGAGGTACTCGGATCTGGTCAAAAACTGTACCGGTCGGTAAATGGAAATTACAGTAGCCGAAATCTGCCGAATTCCTTCACCGTCTATTTTAGGAATAAAATATTGGTAAATTTATGCACAAATAATTTTGCAAAATACCCCACAGTGCTGCTGCTAGCAGCGCGTCCACACTATTGCCTGCAGCACGGTTCTTAAACCACACTGAACCTATAAGCATGAATTTGTTAATTCGGGATTAATAAATTTGAACTTCTGCCTTAAGCGTGATTCTTACAACGTGCCGTAGGCTACAACGTGACTATATTAAAAAAAATAAAACACAAAAAATTACTTAGTATAACAAATCAAATAAGTTATACTAATTTACAAATTCCAAATAAATCATTTAGTGTTGTAGTGTAGAATGACGTTCTGCTATCATGCTGCACTTTATCTCGGAAGACACATCAGCAGCACTTAAATTTATTCAGACGGAGTCAGGGACGGAACTAGAGGAGGAAGCATTGTTGGCAACCATGTTGTGGATAATGATGGATGGGTGGTGTTGTTGCATCTATTTAGAGTTGTAATTTGTGTTGAGGACGTGGTATACACCTATTTTCCATTCATTGTGCATGAAATGACGTACACTTTGAAGACACACGTAATCATTGATTTAATGCATTCTCTTCGAATGTTATGTTTATTAACGTATAGTTGGAGCACAAAAAGTTTAACGGGTTAACCACATCAGGTCTCGGTTGAGTCGACTGAAGTGTGTTAGTTCCGACTAGGCTATTCGGGATTTTTAACACACGGCTCGTCGAGTTAGGAACGAATACCTCAGTAAGACGGATTCATGCTCATTATCAATCAATCATTTCATCCATTATATAAAATCGACATGACTCGTCCTTTTACTTCCAATGTTGTACCACGAACTTGGTAGAATTGTTCGACGTTTAAGCTTGATCACAATCAGAAGCATACCAAGAAAGTAGATTGAACTTATAAAACCTTCTTGTTGAAAGGCTAACCTTTACAACCCTATGATAGGGATTGCTAGAAGAGTTGCGGCAAGTAAAATTGGGAGCGTGCATGGTCGATTAGGGACAGCTCACTTTAGCCCGAAAGACACACCAGCACCACTTCACTGTTATACCTGTGGGGGGGGGGGTGAGTGTGTGTATGGGAGTAGGGGGAATAATTGGTAGAAGGCTGCTGATTTGTCTTCCGGGATAAAGATAACTGTACATAATAATATGGTGTTCCTTATTCTGGCGGGAACGGAATCGGAGAAGGAAGCGACGTTGACAACCATGTATTACGAATGAAGAGTAGATTTTCTTGTTGTTGTTGTATCTATTTATAGAACAAGAGCTTGAATGATCATAATTATTCCATTTGTTCTACATCACAATAGAATATGAAAAGACTCACTCTGTTAATGGAAAGACGCAACACGTGCAGATTATGAAAAGACTACACACGCAGTTTATGAAAAGATTGCACGCGTAATGTTTTTTTTGGATAAGTATAAAAATAAATAAGTAATTTGGGTTTTAGATTTAGTGTTTAGGGCAATGTATGAGAAGTCGGGCGGCGGAGGCAGGTCGATCCCCCAGTCGCCCAGCGACTTATCGGCCAGGGCGGCCGACTAGTCGACCGACCAGCACAACCCCTTCCCCTATTTTTTTTAATCAAATATATATATATATATATATAAAGGTTTTACATAAATAGAATACAAAAATATTCTAAAAAAGAAGTCACAGTTTTGCAAAACAATATTCAAATAGTTTAGATATCAAATTTCATCATTAATCTCTATAGGTAGTCCTTCTTCTTCGTCAGCCTCGGTCTCACTCCCAGTCGCGCCGATTCGGCCCAAAACGGGGCGCCAACGAGGTTTCGACCGACTAGTCGAGCGACTTATCGCTGGAGCGGCCGACTTCTTGAACACTGCTTCTCAATAGCATAATATTCAAACTGTTTTTTCCCTTCAGGTTTACTTGGGAGTTTTTTGTTGCTTTCTTTATTGCTTGCTTTCTCCCCACTCACTTGTCTCATCAGTGTTCCTATCTTTCTTTTTTCCTCACATTTTTTTGCAGATTGAATTTCTTTGGTAGAAGGCTAGACTCACCCTTCATTCCAATGTCAGAAGGTTCCCCAATCATTCTTAGCGGCACAAAAGGGTTCATGCTACTCTCTTTTTTGGTCATGAGCATAGGCTCCTTCCCCTATCTGTGTTGATGTTCCCTAAAGGTTGGGGTGTTTCCTTCTAATGTAATTTCCTCATTTAGCTTTTGCATAGTATTACATTGTTTCTGCTCACAGTTTAGACATCCAGCCATTTCTTCAGTAGCTAGAATCGTGTATGTAGTTCCCTCTACCTCCACTTGAGTAGTGAAATGAATCTTCTCTTGGATTGTAATGTTAATACATATCCTAACCATCAACAGCAAACTTCTATCATAGGTACTCTCGTCTATCCGAAGCTATTTCCCGAAGTTTCTGATAAGCCACCTATAGAACTGTGTGGTCATACAAGTATACGGAATCCCTTCGATCTGAATCCAACACATGCGTTTAGCTTGTTCGATATAGTCATCCACTTGGTTCTAGGTATGCATCTCACTGAAAGCTTGCTGCATATCTTCAGACTAGTCATTGAGTATCCTTCTCTTCATCTCATTTGTTTGGGGTAATATAAGTCTGCGTGTTCAATCCACCACCGATAGTTTCACGTCCTCATATCCAAAAATATTCATCGTGTCATCTAGTTTAGTCTCATCAAAATCCCAGCCCACTGTTTCCATGATAGCATATTGCAACCATTTCTGTTCCTCCTCCGAACTATAGTATTGGACCTCATAAGCAAAATGAAGGATCTTTTGGATTTTTAGCCCAATTGCATTTTGTATTGCAAATTGGGTCTAAATAAAATTTTGCCCAATACATGAATTTTCGCCCATGTACGGAAACTGGATCTTTTGGGCTTTTAGCCCTAGCAGAAATGCAGAATCAATTTTTGTGATGTTCACAAATAAGATTCAATAAATTTATAAGAAATATCTTCCGACTGTTCCTAACCTATTCTTCTGGATCCTTCATGTTCCTCATACTGGATCTCAGCCTTCGTCTTCCTCACGTTCGAAAAGGTTAGATCTCAACCTTCGTCTTCCTCACATACTGATACTGGATCTTTACATCTTAAGTTTTTTTGCTATGAAGATTTGTCGTAATTGAATGTTGGGGCGATAAACTTTGTAATTTTGTTGTTCATACTTGAAGGTATACGGGAATCAAGACTAACTCGTATGCAGTACAATATTCATGTAACTTGGAAGGCAAATATGACACCATAAACTACCGAAATTGATAAAACTCACGACAAAAGGGTACAATATTTGCACACCTCTCTCACATGTGGGGTGTGTGGGTCCCACATGTTGACATGGGAGACCCACACATATGTGAGAGAAGGCGTGCAGATGTCGTGCACTTTTGTCATGGTGTATAGCATTATTGATAAACTACTGAGATGTTCCTTGAATCTTGGGTGAAATATGTTTTAGTTTCCCGTATGTACCTGCTAGAATTTGATATTGGCTCCATAGATACTACCTTCATGAACTGAGAATCTTCACGTAGGAAATATGCATTCTCAAAACATGGACCCTTATTAAATATCCACACACACGTACAGGTTAGGGGTGAGCGTTTGTATCGGAATTTTCGAAAATTTCGAAATTTCTGAATTCTGAAATTTCGATCCGAAATTCCAAATTCTTTGTTCGGATCGGTTCGAAATCCATTTTCTATTCCGAATAACAATTCGAAACGGAATTAATTTCTGAGTTCAAAATCCGAAATTCCAAATTCCTTAATATTGTATTGGGTCAATACTTTAATTTTAATTTTAAGGATGTTTTGGGTTTTTGGATTTTACTTTTGACTCAATTATTTACTAGTTAAGAAAAATAGTGAATTACATTGTTCATTCTTCATTGTCATCTCACGGTTAAACCTAATTCTCTCCTCTCCTCTCGTCTCGCTCTCGATCCTCCACTTTGCTGATGTTTCTAAGAAGTTTGTTTAACAATTGCTAATCGCTTCCTTTTTTGATCGGAATTCTGTCTCTTGAGGTAAGTCACTCCGATTCTGTAAATGTTTTGCTGATGTAAATGTGTGTTATTTTGGTTGGATGCCAATTGTTGAATTCAGTTGATGGGTGTATTTGTTTTTGGCCTTTGCTGCTACGAGGTAAGATTATTATACCGTAGGTAGTATATTTTGTTATGTGTTTACGGAGTTACGAACTAAACAACTCTATGCGGGTGTGAATGTTTTTTATTTATTTCAAACTTTCTTGAATTTTTGGCTTTTGCTGCTACGAGGTAAGATTATTATACCGTAGGAAGTTGTATTATGAATGACGATAGTCTGTTACATTGAAGATGTAGGTCTGTCTTATTCATTCAGAAGATCAACTTGTGTCTTTGGTAGTTATTTAAAAGAAAATTTCATCTTTAGGCAATGCACTTGAACCAGTTTTAGGGATTAGCTTCCCAATTTCTTTGGAGACATTCCTTTTTTTTCTTCAAAAAATCAGATTTTCGAATTTCGAATTCTGAATTCCAAAATTTCGAATTGTAATACGGCTTTGATTGGGATTGTTGTTCGGCTTCCGAAATAATTTCGAAATAGATGAAAATTAGGTTATTCCGAATTCTGAATGCCCAAGGCCTACGTAGAGGTGCACTACATGGTATAAAACTCCCAACATAATCTCATTTGGTCTTTTAGTATTTTGGATTTTCCCGACCAAGCAAGTTATAGAACTTAATGGTCGCACACTGTTGATCTAACAGGCAGGGATTAGAATTCTGTACATAAAAAATGTTGTGCGGGATATAGCGTCTCACACCAGTAAATTGCTGGGGACATGTATCATTCATCATATTTTTAAGAGGAGATGTCATTTTACAAAACTCACCCTAATAGTGTGCCAAAAAAAAAACAATGCTAGGTATATTTCAGAAATCTTCATGTGTACAATCTTCGCGTGTATAACTCGTGTACAATTTGTGTGTGGCACCATCCGTTTTCGAAATTAATTGCACCATTGGAAAGCTTATACATTGTAGATGAAAATCCTCATGCTTTGGTCCGGTTTCGACGATTTTATCACCGTTTAATTTAGTTTCACATTTTCCCCTTGTGTTAAGTAGTCCTAAATAGAGTTTTAGAAATTTCCGGCGACTTCGTCGTCGGAAACCGGACCAAAGCATAAGAATTTTCATCTACGATGTATAAGCTTTCTAATGGTGTGACCAATTTTAAAAACGGATGGTATCACACACAAATTGTACATGCGAAGATTGTACACATAAAGATTAACCAAGTATAGTTAGTTCATTTATACTTAATTAAGTAAAGTATATAAAATGATGTTGTTTTATGCAAAAACGACATCATTTTAATATTTAAAAAAAATATAAAACGACGTCGTTTTATATGTTGTTTTATATAGTTTACTAAGTATTAAAAAATTAAATATGAGTAGGAAAAAAATTACAAGATTACAAAGTGAAAGTACTCCGCGATTAAAAATTCCTACAAACGAAAGTCATTCTTAATGAAAGATTACAAACTGAAAGTACTCCCACATCCGCCGCATAATCAGCAGACGGGACGAGTAGTGTTCCAACAGCCGCTACGAGTGATTCACTCCAATCCGAGGTCTGTCATCCCTAATTGGCATGATTTGATCGTATTTTTTTTTTATTTGATCGTATTTCGAAACATTGTTTTTAAATCTTCTTTGGTAGCGGACAATCTTTGATTACTCGCGTGCTGAAGAAGTAGGGTTCGTCAAATTTGAAAATTAAAATTCGCTACGTGTTTGTGGAAGATTCTTTCAATTTATCAGTAGTGAAATCCGCGTGATTCGCGCTTGTGCGTAACATCTGCTTTTGAGCGAGCAGTGTACCTGTTTGATGAAATGCGTGAGACAAGATCCAGAATTGTTGAAGAACTGAAAGCCAAGACTCCGGTCCGATGGTCTCCTAGATTCCATCATGCAGATGTGACCGTCGAAGAAAACCCAAGGACTCCAACTCCGGTGACGAAAAGAAGTCGGGTTGGTGATTCGTTGCCAATCACTAAGAAACATAGAGACGGCGATGGTGTTTCTCCGAATTTGGGGAAGGAAAGCTGCGAATTGAGAAAAGTTACGAGGTCTGGGAAAGAATATGGGAGTTCTGATAGGTCGGACAGAGGGGCCGATGTCAATCTCAGCGATTCTCAGAAGAAGCAGAAGAGGTTAACAACAAATTCGGTTTGTCGAAGTCAAAGTCTAGATGTGATTAGCAGGGACAATGAGTGCGGTAGAATGTACGGGAAGAAAGAAAGGAGAGCTACTAAGTCAAAAAGCTTTGAGAAATTTGGTAAAGGTGTGAGACGGTCTGCGAGATTGGCCAGAGCAGTGGATCAATGTGAAAATGGAGATGCCCATGATTTGGATAAGCAAAAGCTGATAGGGAAAATTGTTACAAAGAGCATGGTCCACGACTTTGCATCTAAACATGGTAAAGTTGGTGGCTTCACTGTCAAGGGGGTTTCTTGCAGGAGGGCAAGAGTTTTGTCAAATGAAAGAAGGGCTAATGCTGGGATTGATTCGTGCAAGATAACCATTGGCAATGATAAACGAAGGACTCCTCTTAGCTTGGGGCCAGCCAAAGTGGTTCGATCTTCAAATGGTAGACATAAGATGGTCAGTGGAGATGATGCAAAACCTGGATTTGATGTTAATTACTTTAAGCCATGTAGGCGTAGACAAGATACAGAGCGCAGCATTGTGCCGGAAGTGGGAGCAAAAAATTCTGAAAGGCAGGTGTTCTTTGGTGAGTGCATGAAGAGGGATCAGGTCGAGGAAGAGTCTGAGGTTGTTGGAGGATGGACGAAGGAACAAGATTCGGCCCTGAGGAAGGCTTATTTCACTGCAAAGCCCACACCTCAATTTTGGAAAAAAGTTGCAAAGATGGTTCCTAGAAAATCTGCACAGGAATGTTTTGACAGAATCCACTCCGATTATCCAACCCCATCTGAACCTCGAGCCCGTTCAAGGGTGACCACGAAAAAACCAGCATCGCCCATTTCTTTTTCTGCGAGTAAGTTGCTGAAAAAAACTGTGAATATCAGGCCTCGCAGGAGAAATACCTTTTTAGCGCAGAAGACTGTGCGGAAACTATTGGAAAAGCAGCAAAATGAAGATCAAGATTACCAAGCAGATTTCTTTAGTGTCTTCGAGCCAACAATGGATCTCATATCTTTCAATTTTGAAGCAGCAGCATTTGATTCACCAGCCGCAAACCAAAAATCAAGCATCCTTACCAGATTTGGGGAGGAGTCTCCATCAGTCCATAGCATACACCGGTCTAGACTCGTCAACTCTAAGAAAGCAGCGTTGGTTAGTCCCCCAGTTTTGAAGCAGATAAAGAACAAGGCTCTGCATGAGAGATACATAGATCAGCTGCATCGTAGGGATGCCAAGAGGAAGGCAGAATCATTGAGGATGCAGCGCATTGAAAAGCAAACCAGCAAAAAGGCAAATGATTTAACTGCAAACTCGGTCCAAATAGCAAGAGATGTTCTGGTTAACAATGCCTACGATGCTATTTTGCGAATTCGAAGTTTACAGTCCAATGCAGATGATAATGCCATTGATGGTGACGATACCAGTTGTAGTATTGAGGATGAGGATGAAGACGGTCTCTGCTAAGGTCACTCGTTTGGATATTATTATATGCTTTGTGCAATACATGAACATATAACTAAAATCCAGTACAGGATTCCTCATTCCTTTGAGAAAAAAAAATTCAGTAGTAGCCACTAATTCAGTAATCCGTAATCCTATAGTTATCCATGATGGCCGTAATTGTGCGGAATCGTCTGTGTTGTAATCTCTTCTTAGGATACTATTTTTCTGCTCCCATTAGCAGGATACTAATGTGATTCAGCAGAATCCCCTGAACATCCCACTGCAGAATATATTTATACTGATAAGCAAGAAAAGATGCTTGCAGATTCGTATTGGGTGTTATATCTGGTTTCTTCAGTTGGACGCAAGCAAACTGTATACCCGTGACATGCGGGGGAGCATGTATTCTTGATGACAGCAAACATGGAACTGAAGAGGAACGTAATTGTTCAGACTACATCTGCCTGAGGTCCACACCACACACGTATATACGGATGAGTATATAAAGATGAGAAGTGCAAAAGACGGTAAGTGGTTTGACAGCGCATAAATTAACCTCACGAGACTGAAGCTCCACGGCATTGAATGGAAAAACAAAATGTTAAATGGCCCAAAAGTTACTGGAACGCCACTTTCTTACTTCACTTCCCGTGCTATAGAATACCATCGACAATCCAAGAGAAACTTAGAAACTGCTGCAACCACACCGGAGAAGTAAACGCCGCCAAACGAACATCTAAAAGTCTGGCGTTCCTTAACCCCATGTTTCTGCATAAAAAGGGTTAGTTTTATTTATTTATCGTATGAGTTGGTTTGTATTTATTTCTTCCTAAACGAAAACGATATAACTTTGCAGAGCGATCAAGCGTCCATCATCGGTGGTGTTATTGACTTCATCAAGGAGTTGCACCAAGTGTTGCAATCCTTGGAAGATAAGAAAGGGAGGAAGAGTGTCAGCCCGAGTCCCCGTCCCACGCCGCAGTTCCGGCTGAGCCATCCACAAGAAACCTCCCCAGCCGCCATGCACGGTGGCTACTTCGAAGGATGGGAGTTTTGACTTTTGGATATTTGTAAGGAAGGAAAGGATAATTATAAATCATTCCTTAACTAAAATGAGATTGTAGGCACTAATCATGGATTTGGGGTTATAAAACAACCCCCAAACGTCATTGTAAAACATACAGGAAATAAGAGAGATCCGGAGGTCCTCTCGTGGAGTAGGGATTCACACGAAGTACGTAAAATCCTGAGTTCATTCACAAATCAATCATATAAACACAAATTGATCATGGTATCGGAGCAGGCTTTGTTCCTGGTTTCATCATCTACCCTTTAAAAATCTCAAGTCTCTGTTACCTTGAGAGAGAAGGCCCTGGTTCGCAAAGTTTCTTGCACAACAGAAACTATCATCATCCTCTGAAGTAGAGTCAGACAGCAGCCACCAAACGAATCCCTTGGTGGATATGAAGCTTGATAACAACAATTATGTGCTATGGTCATGCTTAATACAGCGAGCCATTGAGGGGAAAGGTCGGCTCGGGTACATCTCCGGCCAAATCAAACCCCTGGAAGAGACGGACAAAGGATATACAGAATGAAATCAGAAAGACTCACAGGTCTTTGGATGGATTACCAAATCCATTGATCGACAGTTAGTTCACAAATATGCCCATTACCCTACGGCATATGATCTATGGAGAATTCTGAAGAAAACTTTCACGGTTGGAGAGGACAGCCTCCAAATTTTTGATCTAATGACCAAAGCGGATCGATTGAGTCAAGGACAGACTCAAATTGAGGACAATTATGGAGAGTGCAATGCGCTGTGGCTAGAAATTGATCAGAGACGCCCAAATTCAATGGAAACAGTAGCAGATATCACGAGGTACAATCAAATTCTTGACGAGCATCGTCTATTCTCCTTCCTTGCAGGTCTAAACAACGATTACGAACCCATTGTCCGGGATCTGCTGAAAGAAAATCCACTGCCCTCAGTTGAAGTCGCTTATGCGACAATCCAGAGGGAGACCGCACGGAAGGTGATTCTACACCCCATGGCAGCGCTCAACACTCCAGATTCATCATCATCAGGCGTTGGGACAGGATTGATAACCAAACATGAAAGTGGCATTGACCGGTCGGGAACTAAAAATCCACAACCTCAGGCACAAAACTCGGGAAGCTACGGGACAGAGCAGTGGTCAGACGGACGATTCACGCCCAGAACCTCATTCCGCCGCCCTAATGTGAAGTGTGATTACTGCGAGATTTTAGGGCATATCAAAGTTGAATGCTTTAAACTGAAAGCATACTAGAATTCACAGCAACGAGGACGTTGTGATGGCCGCGTAGCGATTTCTGATGGGAATCACCCGAAAGTAAGCTGCGACGATGACATACCCGTCGTAAATATCGGCATCGCGGGTTCCAGCGAAGAGGACGGAGGAAATGTGAAGGCCCGAAATCCAAATGATGAGAATGGTTTAAGTAAGAATAAAATTTCCGTTGTTAAATTATCTGACGGGCCGAACTTAGTAACTGGGCTAGTATTTTTTCCTACTGATTTGCTTGATTTCTTAGATGAAAATGGTTGTGGGCCGAATGTGCGGCCCAAAATTGCAGACAGGCCAGAACAGGTCGACATATATAAACTTCCTGCAGGGCCAGAACTTATTGGGCCTAAGGCAAAAAATCTATGCGCTAATATTTTGTAGGGAAGTAATAATGGGAAGAAATATGGTAAATGAATTTTTAACTGCGGTGCTACGAGTACCATCACTTATGACCCGTCTGATATCTCATGTTTTAAAAATTCTGGCAAGAAAATGGCCCAAACTGCGAATGGTGAATTTGTTCCAGTAAAAGGCTCTAGTGATATTACTATTTCTCCTACGATCAGATTATCCAATTGCTTATATGTTCCGTCGTTATCATACAAGCTATTATCTATTAGTCACGTATCGAAGGAACTTAACTCTGTGGTCATGATGTATCTTGCCTTTTGTGATCTACAGGATATCTGTTCGATGAAGATAATTAGGCGTGGCTCTGAGAAAAATAACTTGTATTACGTCGATGAAGTCGATTCGGTGTCGGGAAGGACACTCTTGACTCATGGGTCTAGCTACTCGAAAAGTTGGTTGTGACACCGACATCTTGGTCACCCATCCCATAAGTATCTTAGTTTGCTATTCCCTTAAGTTTCTAAAATTCCAATGAACTGCGAAACATGTGCCTTATCAAAAAGTCATAGACAGTCATTTCCTATTTCAAACCCTCATGTCCCAGAATTTTTTTTCACTAGTACATTTGGATGTTTGGGGACCTGCCCCATCTATTGGGGGACTGGGATTTCGTTATTTTATTTTGTTTATCGATGATTGCTCTAGGATGACGTGGGTTTATTTTCTTTGACACAAGTTTGAAGTTTTTGAAAAATTCTCTCGATTTGATCAAATGATTCTTACTCAGTTCAAAAGCACAATTCAAGTACTCAGGTCCGATAATGGGGGAGGGGGGGAAATTTGTGAATCGCCAAATGGAGAATTTTTGTTTGGAGACAGGGATGATACATCAAACTACTTGCTCTTACTCCCCCAAACAAAATGGTGTGGCGGAAAGAAAAAACCGATTCTTACTTGAAATTACACGGGCACTCATGATTGAGTCCAGGGTTCCCAGGGATTTTTTGCCTGAGGCTGTGTCTATGGCCGCATATTTAGCCAATAGGCTACCCACCAAGGTACTAAACTTTCGAACTCCTATTGAGACCCTATCTGATTGCTCTTGTGTTCTCCCTCCTTTGACCATCACGCCTAGGGTGTTTGGCTGCTCCGTCTATGTCCATGTCCCTAAGGTGAATATGACAAAAATCGATCCTTGTTCGGAGAAATGCATATTTGTTGCGTATGGGAAGTCCCAAAAGGGATATCGATGTTATAATCCCCTCAATCATCGGATGTTCGTCACCATGGATTGTGACTTCGTTGAGATCGAATATTTCTATCATGTAACTACCCAATCAAGGAGTCAAGGGGAGAATGTGCTATGCGACATCCTTGATTGGTTGAGCCCATCATTCAGCGAGCTGCCACAGTCTTCAATCGTGCCTCACGCACCGTCGCATCCACCACCTTCTTTCGTAATTCCTCCCACATCACCTCATGTGCCTCATGCACCAGTCCTACCTGAACCTACCCATGAGTCAAGTGGATCGCCCGCTCCGGAGCTTGATGGAGACCTAATACGGCTAGACTTCGTTGGGCAACCTCAGATGCCTTCCTTGACGGATACTCCGATAAGTACACTATCCCCTGAGCTTAATGATTCTGATTCTATGGATATTATGCTACCTGATCATGATGCAGGATCCTAGTACCCTATTACTCCTATTCGAGTTCTTTCAGATCGATCTACTTGGGGGATCCCCCCGAAGAGGTTTACTCCGGAGCATGACCCAAAGACTAAGAGGTATCCAGTAGCTGATGTCGTGAGGCTGAGGCTGTACGCATCCGCCCATGCATTTATTGCTATAGTATACAGTGAGGATATTCCTCGTAATGAGGAAGAGGCATTACAGATTCCAGATTGGAAACATGCCATGGAGACTGAGATGGCTACCCTTGAGAAGAATTAGACGTGGGACACATGTGATCTGCCTTCTGGAAAAAAGGCTGTTGGATACCGATGGGTTTATACGATCAAGAGAAAAGCAGATGGTATGATTGAATGGATTAAGGCTCGGCTGGTGGCAAAAGGATATACCCAGGCGTATGGAGTTGATTACTCAGAGACCTTCTCTCCGGTGGCTAGGTTGGACACTATTCTGGTTCTATTCTCACTTGCAGCCAACCTAAATTGACATCTTCATCAGTTTGATGTGAAGAATGCTTTTTTGCATGGTGATCTGACTGAGAAGGTGTATATGGCTCCACCACCTGGTTTCTCATCTGGCTTCTGCCTTCGTGAGGTTTGTCGACTGAGAAAAGCATTATATGGCTTGAAACAATCACCGAGAGCATGGTTTGAGAGATTCACGGTTGTTATGAAGAAATGTGGATACTCCCAAAGCAATTCTGATCATACCTTATTTCTGAAGTACCAAGACCAAGGCATCACATGTCTTATTATTTATGTGGACGACATGGTCATTATCGGAGATGACATTGAAGAAATCAAGGAGCTGAGGAAGAATTTATTTCGAGAATTTGAAATGAAGGATTTGGGAATGCTGAAGTATTTCCTGGGTATTGAAGTATTGCGATCCAAACAGGGAATCTATATATCTCAGAGGAAGTACGTCCTGGATCTGTTGGCTGAAACAGGGTTACTAGAGTGAAAACTAGTTGATACACCCATGGTGCCTAATCTTGGTTTGAGGATAGTAGAAGGAGCGGAGTCAACTGACAAAAGTAGGTACCAGCACTTGGTCGGGAAACTGATATATCTTGCACACACACAGCCGGATATTGCTTATGCCATGGGGGTTGTGAGCCAGTTTATGCACAATCCCCAGAAAGACCACATGGAAGCAACTCTTAGAATTCTACGGTATCTGAAAGGGTCACCTGACACTGGTATCTTATACGGCAGACACGGACATCTGATGGTTGAGGCATACACGGATGCTGATTGGGCTGGGAACCGTATGGATAGATGATCTACATCTGGGTACTTCACCCTGGTTGAGGGTAACCTTGTCACATGGACGAGTAAAAAGCACAAAGTTGTAGCGAGATCGAGCGCGGAGGCAGAATTTAGAGGGATTGCTAGGAGAGTGACATAGATCCTATGGCTGATTAAATTAATGACTGGGTTGGGTTTTCCACCCGAGGGTGCATGTCCTTTGATGTGTGATAACAAAGTAGCTATTCACATTTCTGAAAATCCTGTTCAACACAACCGGACGAAGCACATTGATATTGATCGCCACTTCAATAAGGAAAAGCTCGAAGGAAATATCGTGACACTCCCATTGGTGAGATCTGAAGATCAGCTAGCAGACATCTTGACAAAGGCAGTGAACGGGCGAGCTTTCCATGATGCATTGTCCAAGTTAAGCGTTGGTTATCCATCATCTAATTTTAGGGGGAGTGTTGGAGTTTGACTTTTGGATATTTGTAATTAAGGAATGGATAATTATAAATCCCTTCCTTAACTAGAATTCGAGATTATAAGGATATTGGCATGATTGAGAAGATATGCACCAATCATGGATTTGGGGCTATAAAGCAACCCCCAAACGTCATTGTAAAACATACAGAAAATAAGATAGATCCGGAGGTCTTCCTGTGGAGTAGGGACTCACCCGAACCACTTAAAATCTTGAGTTTATTCACAAACCAATCACATAAACACAAATTCATTACAATGAACCTGGAGCCTGCTGCAACTCTTCCGTTGCGAATGTGGAAGCAAAAATTTCCGATTCCAGATCTTGAGAACCATATGTTGAAGATATGGACTGAACAAGTCGTTCTTATTGGGTTTTTTATTATTTTTTTCTTTGCATATGTATATAGTCGTCCTAACAATTAATTGGCGTGAATGATTTTATTTGTATGTGTGTACATATAAGTCTGAAAAGTGAGAAATGAATGAAGGGTTCTGGAGACTTCGAGTTTGGCTCTTCTCAGTTTCGTTTCATTTCACTTTGAATGGTATGTATCTCTTGCTCATGAATTGTCTCAGGAATCGATTTTTCAACATGGTATCAGAGCACGGGGCAAATCTTTGGCTCATTTCACAGTTTTAAACGAATTTGTTGTACGGTTTTACTACTTGTTGCTCGTCTTGTCCGGGTATTTCCTATTTGTCAGTCGGGAGGTCAGATCTCTTCGTGATATTGTGTCAATGGGTGAAAATTTTGGTAAATCTAGTGACCAAGGTAAGAATGATAGCATCTTTACTTTCAAGCCACAGATTGGTGTTAAGGGACTTCAGCTCCGGGACACTGACGAACCAGGGATGAAGCTAGTGACTGTGTTATTGAACACGAAGAACTACCATTCGTGGAGCCGGGCAGTCAAAATGGCTCTTGGAGCTAAAAGAAAGTTGGAGTTAATTGATCCGAATTTCATTCCACCTTCTAATGAAGCCTCTGAAGAATATCAAGTTTGGAAGGTAACAGATTTGATGGTTGCATCATGGATATACAATTCCATAGATGCTGAAGTAGCAGCTGGTTTTACATATACCATGAACAGTGCGAGAGATTTGTGAGAAGAGTTGAGGCAGAGACTTGGACAGTGTAATGCCCCCATGGTGTATCGTCTGAGGAGAGAAATAACAAATCTAAAGCAAGGAACTGATGATGTCACAAAATACTACAACAAGTTGAAGGGGCTCTGGGATGAACTTTAATTTATGAGACTGGTGCCTCCGGAATATGCTGCAGCTAATGAAGAAGAGAAGAGCATGCAATTTCTTTTCGGGTTAAATCCTGAATATGATCGAGTCACAAGTCAGATTCTTGCCACTGAGCCATTCCCTAGTCTTAACAAGATCTTTTCTACCATATTGACAGTGGAGAAACAACATGAAGAAAGTCAAAATGTATACAACATGGGCATAAACATCGCAGATCATGGTTTAGTAGTGAAGGGCAGTAATTATAAGGGAACAACGGGCAGATGGATCCCAACTGGAAAGAAGGCAAATACTAGGAATTACATGGAGAAGGGAAGCTATCTGCAAAATGTGAAATGTAACCATTATGGTGCAATGGGACATGTGATGGCAGAATGCTTCAAATTGAAAAGGTGTGAGCACTGCAATATGGCTGGTCATTCAATTTCGCAATGCTATCGGTTGAAGGGTGCTCAAAGAAGGTAAAAAATATTCCAGGCAGCTAATACAGTCATGGAGTCACCTCTGGATGTGGTAGACAGGCCTTCAAGCTCAAATGTTTCTGAGATCATGAGAATGGAGGTGACTAAAGCACTGAAAGATGTATTGCAACTTGGCCCCAGCTCATCTGACATAAACAACTCGGAATGCACAGGTACTATTTTTTTAAAAGCACTGTTTGTCTCGTCGAATATCCCAGAGGGTGCATGGATTATTGACATCGGGGTCACTATGCATATGTGCAATAACGTGAGCATTCTGGTTGATGTCAAGGCAACACAAAAATCCTTGCCCGTGCATTAGGCTGATGGGGCAAAGTCTGAAGCCAATTTTATTGGCAAATACATTCTAAATGCCTATCTAGTACTCGATCATACCTTATTTATTCCAGAATTTAAATTCAACTTATTATCGGTATCCAGACTCAGTAAGAGTGCAAATGTTTCATTCTCATTTTTCCCTTCTTATTGCATCGTACAGGACCTTAAGACCCGGGATCTTTTGGCTATTGGGAAAGAATTCTTGGGCCTCTACATGTTCCTTCCATCTTGGAAACAACCGAATCCAGGATCATCTCTTTTGCTGCGTAAAGGACATGTAGCTCAAGATACTTTTGCTAGTAAATCTATTTTTCTAAGTAATTTTGTAACATCATGCAAGTGGCATGAAAGATTGGGTCATACCCCGAATAATGTATTATCTATTTTGGGCTTCAATGAATCAAGATCTTTTGTTCCTTGCGATGCATGTCATAAGGCCAAACAGGCAAGAATTCCTTTTCCCACTCATTTTCCTAAAACTAATCGATGTTTTGAGCTTATACATGCAGATATATGGGGCCCTTTCTCTCAGCCTTCACTGTCAGGTGCGGTTTACTTCTTGACGTTAGTAGATGACTATAGTCGAGGTGCCTAGATATATTTGATGAGGAACAAGTCTGAGACAGTCCCTCTATTATCACAGTTCTTCATTATGGCAAGGACTCAATTTGATGCAAGGTTCAGTATTCTGAGGAGTGATAATGGCAGTGAGTTCACAAGTCATGCCTGCCAAAGTCTGTTATCATCCATGGGGGTTCTGCATCAGAAAAGTATACCATATACGCCTCAACAAAATGGATTAGTAGAGCGTAAGCACCGACATATAGTTGAAGTTGCAAGAGCAATATTGTTTCGGGCTTCATTACCGATCAAATTTTGGGGGGAAGCTGTGTTGACAGCTGGATACATCATCAACCGGTTGCCATCATCAGTATTGCAGTGGATGAGCCCTCATGAAATACTTTACAACTTGAAACCAGAGCTTGAGCACATGCGTGTGTTTGGACGTCTTTGCTACGCATCTAACCTTTCTCCGGGAAAACACAAGTTCTCGCCTCGAGCTATATGGTGTGTATTTCTTGGATATGCATCTGGGAGTAAAGAATACAAGGTATTTGATTTATCAGAGAATAGATTATTTGTCTCCAGAGATGTGATTTTTCATGAAACGATTTTCCCGTTTCAAAAGGAGATTTCTTCAAGTACACAATAAGATGGTATACCTGCGATGTCAACAAATTCTGAAATTTCATTACCATTGCCACTACCCTCAGACAGTAATTCTCATGCATCAAGTCAGTAACTCACGGAGCATATCAGTGAACACCATCCAATATCTATGTCTTCATCCAGCCAAGGTCGCCAGTCCATTGTTTCTGATGAATCTATTTCGAAAAAATCAGATACACACCAGTTTGTTGACATTATTGATCGCACAGCCCCGGAGATAAAACCAGTCAATACCAGGCAGAGTACTAGAGCCACGAAGCCCCCAGTATGGCACAAGGATTATGTGTTATCATTCACACCTGCTGCAGAAAGTATGATGATCAGCAAGATAGCAGACAAAGAAGAACCTCAATCTTATTCTGAGGCAAAGTACATTCCTGCTTGGGTTGAAGCGAGTTATTGGGTGCAAGTGGGTATATAAAGTTAAGCGTAATCCGGATGGAAGCATATCAAGACACAAGGCACGACTGGTTGCAAAGGGGTACAATCAGGTTGAAGGAGTCCATTTTTCAGACAGTTTTGCACCAGTTGCAAAACACACATCGGTTAGACTGGTGCTAACAGTTGCCGTCAAGAAGGGATGGACAATTAGGCAGTTGGATATTAATAATGCCTTTTTGCATGGTCGCCTGGATGAAGAAGTATACATGGACATATCACCCGGTCATCCTGCTATGAATACTGGACAAGTATGCTTACTGCAGAAATCTATATATGGCCTAAAACAGGCCTCTCGACAGTGGAATTAGGCGTTGACAGATGCTTTGATCGCATATGGGTTCACTCAGTCTGCAAATGATCATTGTTTGTTCACACAAAGACACAAAGGGGGGGCTTACAGTATTGCTGGTATACGTTGATGATGTTATAATTACAGGAGATGACGACAGTGAGTCTGAGAAAGTGGCTTTATTTCTGGATAGGAATTTAGCATTAAGGACTTGGGGACTGCAACTTATTACCTGGGATTGGAGTTGATACACCAGCCAACCGGTCTGTATGTGAATCAGCACAAGTACGTACAGGACCTGCTCCAAGACCATAATATGCAGAATTCGAACAGCAAGGAGACACCATTACCACCCGGGATCAAGCTAGCGCTTGTGGATGATTTGGATCTTTTACCAGATCCAGCTGCTTATCGATCGCTCATTGGCAGGTTACTTTACCTTTCTTTTACCAGGCCCGATCTTAGTTACGCTGTGCAACATTTATCTCAATACATGCATGCACCTCGACAATCGCATTGGCAGGCTGCAATTCATGTGTTACGTTACTTGAAGGGTTGTCCAGCATTAGGATTGTTTATCCCATGAGATTCTGATCTTACTTTGGTTGCCTATTGTGATGCCGATTGGGCATCCTGTGTGGATTCTCGCCGCTCTTTGACAGGGTTTTTGATCAAGTTAGGAAATTCATCAGTATCGTGGCGAACAAAGAAACAGTCAACTGTGTCACGATCATCAACGAAGGCAGAATATCAAAGTATGGCTTCAACAGTTTGTGAGCTCCGCTGGATTTCTTATATTCTGATAGACTTGGGGGTTGAAGTCAACACTCCTATCCCACTATATTGTGATAACAATGCAGCACGACATTTGGTGGCTAACCCCGTGTTCCATGAGCGTACGAAGCACATTGAAATTGATTGTCATATTGTTCGTGACCAGTATAAAGCAGGATTTATTCAGCCACTTTACTTGCCTTCTGGAGAGCAACCAGCTGATTTGTTTTCCAAAAGTCTGCCATCAGTACCTTTTCGTCAACTAAGTTCCAAGTTGGGCCTTGGACTGTCTTCCACGGCACCAACTTGTGGGGCGGGTGTTGAAGATATGGACTGAACAAGTCGTTCTTATTGGGCTTATTATTATTTTTTTCTTTGCATATGTATATAGTCAGCCCAACAATTAATTGGCCTGAATGATTTTATTTGTGTGTGTACATATAAGTCTGAAAAGTGAGAAATGAATGAAGGGTTCTAGAGACTTCGAGTTTGGCTCTTCTCAGTTCCGTTTCATTTCGCTTTGAATGGTATGTATGTCTTGCTCATGAATTATCTCAGGAATCGGTTTTTCAATACCATATCATGGCATAATTCGGGTCAAGTCGTGAGAATCATCCATGTCCTTGAGAAACTTAGGTTTGAGATCCTTCAACTGAACATCAGCACGATGGAGGATACGGTACGATACTCCTTCGTCATCAAGGTAAGCATAAAAGATTCCCGGATCCATTTAGTGCCCTGTACCAGATCCAATTAAACTGTTGGTTAATATTAAGAGTGCATGGTAGAATAGATTTGGGTTTCGGGTTTGGTGAATGGTGTCGTGAACCCATGTATTGTTTGTAAATGTAACTGGATATAGGCCCAACACACGGGCATGTAAAGCTGTAAATACTACACCTGAATAAAACTCCATTACTTACCAAAAAAAATATATAAAAGGACTCATGAAGGAGTCATCTTGTAGATAGATACACACGGAAGTTGGGAAAAGAGAAAAAAGGTTGCGAACATTTGGAGAAGGAGAAAAACATTTCACTCCTCAGTTGCATCGCAAGTTCCGGCAACGAGTTTGTCGGAGAGAGAGTCTAGCAGCCTCGTTTCATCACGCCAAGGAGTGCTCTTGGTAGAGATCATCCAATATGGAGACTTTCGTGCTCCGAAACCTCGGGTTTCGTTCTTTTCATCCGGCTTTGGAGAATTTCATATGCGAACTACTCCTTCTTAATCACAATACACACGTTTTGGGTTGTGTTTGGGTTCGAAATTTTTGTGAAAAAGATCTGAACCCGATACCCCACTTTCCAACCGTAGATTCTTCTCATTATTCTCCTTTGTTCGTTAGTAGATTCCTCCCTGTTAGTACATTCTTCCCATTCTCCTTGGTCTGTTGACAGGCTTTGGTCAATTGTGGTTTTACCGTCTTCTTGCTGCATCTTTTATACACGACACTGTGTTCTTCAAAACATTAGGACTGAAAGCAAAACTTAGAGTACCAAAATGGCTTGAAGCTGCAATCATAACATAGACAAGATGATACAGAGACATTACTTGCAAGTACTACTCTGGCAGATTGGCTCCGTTTACCAGACACAATATTCAACTTCCAGTTCGATAACATGCCGCCCTGAATATCTACAAATGCACAGGTTGGCGCATTCCCTAGTTTAGGAGCTCTTATTTTTATTTTGCTCATTGTATAGAGATTTTTCTTTCTATGGGATGAGATCACTAAATTACCAAAAAAAACAGAGACATTATTTGCCATGCAACGCTGTATGTTGCACACGAGTAATTTTGCACGCAAGCTATACTTGATGATACAGAAACATTTTTTTGATAGTTACAGATACATTACTAATGCTTTTATTGCTGCATTAGTAAAGTTTTAAATTATAGTAGCTCTTTCTTCTCCTTAAGGTTTAGTTAGCAAATGATGAGCAATAGCAGATCAAGCAAAACAAAAATACCAGATGAAAATGGAGAAAATTAGCATCAAATACAAAATATCAAATTAAAAACAGTGATTTCATATAATTATCAAGACAAAGGGTTTCCCATAGGTGGGAGCAAAATTCTGTAGCTGGCTTGGTTGCTACTGAATCACATCTTATGCCTCTTTCCTAGTTATCCTGCATCAAGTTATACAAAAGAATCAAATATTTGGTGGATGCAAAACTTCAGGATTCATCACAATAGACTGAAGTAATACACCTGAATCTTAAATCCAGATTAATGATGTTAGGTTCAGAATTCTAACCCTGACCATTCAAGTGTTGTGAATGGTCACAATTACAATTCTGGACCTAATATCATTAATGTGGATATAACATTCGGGACCATAAAATTTCTCATAAAAGAAGCTCGATTCTAAATGTTACACATGCAAGGAAGGCACAAAATGATACAGCAGAAGAAAACAGTAATAGTGTAAGTTCTGAATTATAATGTAGGTGATTGGTAACCAGCCATTTACCGGAGAAGCATGGATGAATAGGTATTGTTCTTTACCTGAAGCAATAGATTCCCAGGGCTGTTGTTATTTCATGAATGACTGATGTAGCAAAATGCATATAAACAGCGACTGCAAAGCAGAAGAAGAAAAATTAAAGCCCCATGCAAAAGGTTTGAGATCAGAAAGAAAAGGTTACTGCCTCAAGACTGATGTTCAGTTCAGAGACGTACGTGTAAGGAAAAAAAAGTACATATAAATCGCAATCAATCGGATGCGAAGATGGCATTAAAATGGTTCATCAGAATAGACTGACAACTTTAGGAGTAAAACAATTTATACAGGATGAATCCTACCAAGAGATCAAGCCAATATGCAGTAGATGCAGATATATTCATACCTGAGTATGCAAAGAAACCCAGAACAACCCAGAACTCATTGACTAAAGGAACACTGCAAGAACACGCAAAGTTCATGAGCGTATTGATCAAATTAATGACACAGTGTCTCCCAATTCTAGCTTCAGCCTTCAAGAATAATAGTGAAATGATTCATCCGACAAATAAGTCATCACGTACCCATCATTTAGCCTGGCAGTAAGAGCATTTGCAATTGCCAAAGGTAGATAAAGTAATGCCTGCGAATGGTTACATTAAGATTCAGCAGTCTCTTACCGATTTGAGGTTCTGACCAAATCCACTAAATTGTTTTGCATATTAGATGAAATTGGAATTTTTTTTATAAGTTAAAATAGAAGATTACGAGGTATCCCATGCAATACAATCCATAGCAATGAACAATAATGATGCTCGTACCATGCACATATTAGTTTTCAGGCCTTTAGGCTCATCGCATAAGTGCGCAAGAATCATCCTTCCCTGCAAAACTACCATGAGTCAGAATACTTCAAACCCGAACGGCCCTGCCTCTACCAATACAAAGTAGGAGCCTTCTAGACAAAAGGAAACAAGTGCCAATATTCGCTAACTTAAGACTACATTAGAAGAAGAAAAGATGGTATGCTATACTGCACAGATATTTGAATTCATTACAAAGGACATCTTACCACAAGAAAACCGAATGCCAACCCTATACCCAGTATGACAAGATGAGGGTAGTTGACTATTAAATCAGAAGGAGACAAGTAATCCCTGCACAGGTTCACACTCAGTAAAAGGTCACAACAGATAGCAGAAACCAAACAACTTTTAATAAATCAAGAAATACCACACAAGAACTCCACCAAGTAGCAGAACAAAAGGATAAAGCTGCAAGACATGTATACAACAAAATTAGCTTACATAAAATTAAAAATAGAACTAATATATCAAGGTGTTAAACATGCTTACCATTGCCAAAGCAAGCATCATGCTTCCTTTTCTCGCCTGAACAATCTTATAAACATTGTACACACTGCAAGATTTACTTATTTTAAATGCTGTTCAATGACACAAAATAAAAGAAAGGAGCCTATTCAAGAGCGATGAATCTAATAAATTAACTAAAAATCGTAAAGAAGAAAAGATATTTGCACTACCGTTCCCTTGTAGCCTTCCTAATCCCTAAGCCTTAATTCCCTTTAATGTTTTCAGAATAAAAAGACAGCCGGTTAAAGAAAAAAAAGCATCAACATAGGATTAGTGGTTTATAGAACCCTAAATCCCTTTCATGTTGTCGGAACAAAAAGACAATTTTTTTTTACAAAATCATTCATCAAGACAGGAGTGACTAGTCAAAGATGCAGTTTCTCATACGAGTAGGAATTGAGTATTACAATCCTCAATATTTTAAATGAAAATAAAAACGGTACTCACTTGAATGAGACTGTAGGTATAACAGCAAATAATATCATAAGCAATAGTGCAGCTTTATACATTGTGAGTTCTGTAATAGAAACAGAAACCAAGTAAAATAAAGATTACTTAAGCGGAGATAGAACATGATATGAACTTATGAAGCCTTTCCAGGATTCACGAGAGTAAAAGTTTGGTGAGATGAATGCATATAACAGTAACACAAAGCAAATCCCTAGAAAAAGCTTAAACAGGATTGCAGAACCAAATATATTATACACCGAGAAACCAAAGTAGATGAACAATGCAGACCATGACTAGTTCGACAGACTCTAGTTACCAGATAGAAAGGGAACCCAGCTCAAAAAAGGGATGGATTTTCCTAGCTCCTGAGCCCACCACCTAGCACCTAAAGAGGAAAGGGCCAGAATACTCAAGTTTAGTATATGCACTAGCAGATTTTTCTTCGCAGGCAGGTGCAAGAAGCATCAAGCGAATGTAAGGAAGTAAAGTAGTAGATGTCATACCAACAATAGCTGTGAAAAAATGGATCATATATATTAACAGTAGACCTTCTGTAGGTCCATTTATGGCTGGAAGAATGAGGGTATTGGTGAAATAGCTGCACAGATAATGCAAAATTAAATCTTGTACTTTAATTAAAAGGAAACAAGAAAAAAGTTAAGGGCCATATAGAGATCTCAACGTAATCAATGCACTATGGTGAATCAGCGGGCAGTTCACTTACTGTTCCCATGTAGCCAAGTAAAAAGGTACAGCAGATATAACCCAAAACCAGAAAGTATTTCCACCACACATGGCAGTGCTTCCGAAGGCCAACGACTCAAACTGGAACATGAGCAGGAGAATAAAAAATCCAACTTTTGGTCCTTCCAATTATAGAAGAAAAAAAGAGTACATACCGCACATCCAAGAGCGTCACAGCCTACAATTCATTTGGCGAAAAATAAATCAAGGAAATCAGGGAAATTGTCAACATGAAATTAATAAAAGAAACCTTAGACTAAAGATAACAAGAAATGAAGCATGATCAAAAGAGGAAAAAGATACCATGGTCAAAAAGTTCCCCCAATGGACTAGAGGAATTTGTTCTTCTCGCTTGCTTTCCATCAACGGCATCAAAGGTCTACGGATCATTTTCCCAGAATACACGCAAAAACAAATAGTAAATTATCGAGTAGTTCATAAAACCTATCCAGTATCATCTATTATGTTTTAGTGTCTACTTACATATTAACATGAAATACTTAGGTACATCGCTTACAGAAAATTTAGCTTACTTGATACAAGAAGAGCAATAATCCATGGGCAAAATTAACCCATCTAGGAGGAGGTGAATCAAGATGAGGTGAATATATCTGCAGAACAAGTCCCATTATCAAATACTCAGGAAGACTAATACATCGCAGTCAAATGTGCATATAGTCCTGAGAAAGGAGAGTCAAAAGAGAGCCTACGTAGCCAAGGGCTGCAGATGTAACCAAGAACATAGCTCCTGTGAGTGTAATCTGGAAAGCAAATAATCCAATCCCAGATTAAAAGTCAATAGCGAGAGAAAAAAACTAAAAGCTGCATTTGTTACAGAAATTTATATAGACTAGTATTGAGAAAGAGTTACCATGTTAGGTCTGGAATTGCCATCCATGCACACGCATAAGAACGAAACAAAAAGGTAAATTAGTCACTAACAAAAGCTATTTGGAAGAATGCAATACATGGTCTGTAAACAACAATCATTTGTACGGATGGACAGCCGCGTCTTTCTCATATGACTAGGATTAAAAATACGACTCCTTATCAAAACCATGAATGCTGCCAGAAATTCAATTTTCTTCTCTCCCAGTAATTCAAACATCTTCAACGCAGTTTTTCAAATTAATGGATCACAATATCCAAAGTTTTGACCAGATTCCACCAGCTTTACAACAAAACCTAGGCTTTGATCCTAAAAGTTTATCCTTTTAACATCATAGGCATTCGTATGCAGTTAATTGTATTGCTATCATGAGCCACCACATTCAGAAATCATCACAACCAATTAAAGCATGATAAATCGACAAGATAAAACACGAACAGAGAATAAGCAGGACTTCATGAAGCAAATCAACAGCACGGAGTAAAAGAAGTAGAAGTTCACACATACGGCATCCACAGAGGGAAAAACGTCACACAACGAGTCCAGAATGGCTGCAACACATATTTGGCTAAAACCGAGTTATCCACTCCGCTGTATTTGTGCCTATGCAATGCCGCAACTCCATGCGCTCCAATATACCCCATCGTTCACACCCTTTTCTCTGAATGTCAGCCTGACAAACAAATCCCGAAAAAACACAATCCAATTGCAGACCCGAATTGGAATTCACCCAGAGTTTTCAGCGATTAAGGAAGATCCATTTTTTTGCCGGCTCCCGCCGTTCCTACCCTTTGCGTTTCCCCAAATGCAGACAGGGAAATGGAAATTCGAACTTTTTGACAACGCAGGTTCTGGACTTTGCTCTAATAGGATGCAATGGTTTTAAATATTAATTTGTTTTTATTATTCTTGTCGTTGACCGAAAAAGAGGACAAAATTAAAATTTGGATTTTTGGAAGGTTATTTAAAATAATAATTGCTTTTATTTCTACGTGTTTCTCTTCCAACGTCGACCACCAAAAAAATCTTTGGCCAGCCCCCACCCCACAGTAATTAATTCAAACTGACACCAATTTCTCATTAATGTTCAATAATTTTTTTTTGATAAATAAATGTTCAATAATTGGAGCAACACGAAAAAAGAGGAGAAGATAGGATAAGATCACGTCAAATCTATATTTGACTACATATATCTCAGCATTTTTAATTACCATTCTCATATAAATTGTTTTAGGACAATGTTGTATGTATTTTCAACTTTAATACACTTCATAATTTTTTTATGCGGTACACATCACAATCACACACACAATTATACTCATTTTTGAATGTGTGATTACGATAATTGCCACATAAAGAGATTTATAAAGTGTGTCAAAGTTGAGGGTACAAGCATCATTATTCATTATTTTGTAACATATCACCAAATACTTGTCACCACCCTTATAAATTTGATGATGGTGTCACCACCACCAATTGTGTGTGGTATTTGAGATTCCCAAAATCATTCATTTCAAACTCTTGAGAGAACCTCTTCTTTAGTTTTTCGATTTCAGCTGTATCACTGTCACTAATGATCATATCATCAACATATATAATAAAACATGTCACCTTATCATTCTAGAACTTGAAGAAGAGAGTATGATAAGAATTACTCTGACTATATCCATATTTGTTCATCACTAATGCAAATCTATCAAACCAAGCTTTGGGTGATTGCTTCAATTCATACAACATTTTATTCAATTGACACCCCTCACCCCCATGAAGCCATGCGAGAACTCCGGGGAGGCTCCATGTATACTTTTTCCTTCAGGTCACCATAAAAAATGCATTATTCACATCAAGTTGATAAAGGGGTCATCCTTTAGTAGATGAAATAGATAAAAGTACTCTAATGCTATCAATCTTAACCACATGAGAAAAGGTTTTAAAAAAACTTCCATCAGAACTCTCGGATCGCAATGAACCAAATCACATTTCAATAATCCACAAAGGATCAACTCCATAAGACTGGGTATATACTTTGGCAAACTAGTCTCCCTTATATATCTCTACACATCCATCAGATTTTCTCTTTATCGTAAAGACCCACTTGCACCCCACTAAATGTTTTCCTCTTTGAATCTCACACTTCACCCAGGTCCCATTTTTCTTTGAGGAGATCATCTCATTCATCATATCCTACCTCCATTGTGTTTCCTGCCATGCCTCCTTATAGAACTTCAGTAAGGTCTCCGAACATATGGCAGAAGAGAAAGCTTTTGCGATATCAACTAAATTCCCCTTAGTATTCATCTTCACTAGATATCAGGATCATACAGCTTTAAACTTAGGATCATATCTCACTTTAGGAACTCCCCAACTCTTTCCAATGGTAACACGTACTTCTTGGAGATATCTATAGTATTAGGCTCACAAGCTCACAAATACCATCAGAAGGAGAGGGGATAGGAATTCACATCATCATAAATAGATAGAGGAAGGATATTTGTTTGTGGTGATTCGGGAGATAAGACATTTAGGTTAGCTATTTCGAGAATTTTCTGAAGGTGAAGGAGGCAGAGCGGGCGGCGATGCCACAAGGACGAAGAAAGTGGAGAAGGTTCTGGAGATCCCGGAACACACCAACTTAGAAGGTCATTTGAAGTCTCCCCCTAACCTTCAGAATGTGGGTTGATAACAAAATTATGTCTCAAAAAAATTATAATCCATAGTCATATACATATGATGAGTAACAAAATCGAAACATCGATACCCCTTAATATGACCCTTACATGCCACAAATACATATTTAACAGCAAATAGGTCAAGCTTATTTTGGTTGACCTTTTGAATCTGGACATAAACTATACACACAAATATTCTTGGTAGAAGGTTAGTACTTGGTTGAACAGACACATATGCATAAGTAATGTCAAGTGGAGTCTTGAGGTTAAGGACATTGTAGGGATACAATTTATGTGATAGACAGCAGTAACCATGTCTTCCGGCCACAAATAACGAGGAACATGAGACTTAAACATTAGAGATCTGACCGTCTCAAGAAAAATTAATTTTTTTTCTTTCAGTAGTACCATTTTATTAGGGAGTATGTGAACAATTTGTTTGGTGAATGAGTCCATACGAGGTAAAAGATGACTTCATCTCAAGGTTCCCAAATTCACTTTATTATCACAGCGAAGAGTTTTAATTTGGTGGTTGTACTATGTTTAAACAAGATCGTAAAATGTAACAAACTTATCATAGAGCTCATTCTTTGTGCGAAGAAAATACACTCACGACATGAGAGTATGCAATCATCAATAAATAATAGAAAATATGAAAACTCATCCATAGTAGAATTTGGAACAGTACCTAAAACATCATAATGAATCAAATGAAACAAGCATTACAAAGAGTAATCAATGGTGGAAAAACACTTACGATGTGGCTTAGCCCAAGTTTTGCAGGACAACTTGGTAGAATTCAAAACATTGTAGAATCCGTATCAATTTCTCAATCGATGGAATCCGTATCAATTTCTCCTTAACACAAGTAACTGAACTTTATGTTTCTATCCTGTTTGATTATGATACATGTCATCTTTCTCATTCGTACTACTTTACTTGACATTTAGGTTTGATTTGATATATGAGGTTTGAACTAATACGAAGCATTGGGGAAGAGTGCATCCAAGAGGATGGGTCAGAAAGGTTACCTGTAACCAAATTCAGCCCATTTGCTATAATGGATTCACATTGCTCAGGTTGATTACTTTTCACTTTTTTATTTCAACAGATTATTTCGTTTAATTTTTTTGGAACTTCAACTACTTTGAATTGGTTGTATTTGTGCGAAATCTAGTCGGCTTCTTATTTTGGTTGTTAGTTTATCGAACATTTGAGTTTTCATTGTTTGTATTTATACTGATAGGGGTATATTGGAGAGTTTGAGTATGTTGATGACAAAAAAAAGTATGTTGATGACCACCTAGTTCGAAAAATTGTGGTTGAGCTAAATGGGAGGCTAAACAAATGCGTTGTTGTAGTCCCCCATTTTGATGTTGGTGTCAAAGACATTGATTCTTGGATAGGTAAAAAAAAGTTAGATCAGGATACATAGATAAAAGTTACATATTGTCATATTCTTCATATTTATTTATTTCAATTTTTCCGTTTTGTTTGTTTTTTACTGTGCCTTGAAGGATCTTAAATCCGTCTCTCCCGCTGCCTTTGTTTCATTCAACTCAAGGTGAGGAGCTGCCATTTGTGCACTCAAATCTTGGTGGGTCTCATTGTCCGTTCATTCGATACTCTAAGACTGCGTTTAGTAGCAAGAATTTAGTGAGATTTTGTAAAATTATCCCACTAAATCACTTGTTTAGTAGCAGGAATGGGTAAGGAAATATTTTCCCACTAAATCCCATTTGATTAGGGAAAATGTGAGATAATATGGGATAATTTTTCCATTTAAAAGGTGGGATTTAGGGGGAGAATTTAATTTTTTTTATTGAAATTATTAATTTGTCCATCCCTTACAAAATTATTAAAATAATTATAAAAAATTATAAATTTTGGATTCATATATCGAATAGTTATCCGAATAATTATTATAAATAATATTTTTATATTTGTAATATATATGATTTTTTTCAGATTCTTCTATTTTGTAATATATTTTTTTCTCAACTTTTTTTTATATTTTCGGGTTTTGAGTACTTCATACTTAAAATTAAATTTATTATTTATTTATTTTATTAAGATGTTTGATTTCAAATATTCCAATTCAAAATGTTAGCTCTATACTCGAATTCTTATCCGAATATTTTCGGATATGGATTTTAAATACAAACTCGGAAAAATACATGATACCCGTCGGGTGTCGGATTCGTGTATTCCGAATTTGGCGGAAAATATAAACACTCATATTTGTGCGTTCGAACAGGAATTGATGAAAAAATTAATTTAATTTAATTTATTTTTAGTTTATTAACTTAATAAAAAATAAATGGCAAATTAGTAAATTCACATAAATTTTAAAATACTTACATGAAATTATCCTACTACTAAACATTGAATTTTGAAATCTCACTATATCCTGACATTTTAAAATCTCATATATTCCTGCATCCCACTATATCCAAATCATGCAGTCTACTAAACGGACCCTAAGTGTTAGTTTGTGTTTGTTTTTTATTTTAATAGTATTTGATGGCCTTCCTCATTTTTCCTTGCATTGGAGGTTTCTTAAATCAAAATTTGATTTTGTCTACAAAGTTTGACACAATTGACAAGAAATATCATCCGTTGAGTGCATTCTCTTATTTTGATGAAGATGGAAGCGTCTGCTAATGTCCTAATCTGCTTGCATAGGTAGGAATAGTGTTGTTGGATATGAAAACTAGCTTGAACGACAGTATAGAATTCCTTAGCAACTGGAATGACATGGATGAAACTCCATGAATGGACAAGAGTGCCTAGTTGATGGATTTCATATGTTGTCTGTCAACGGTTTCATCTGGCGATAGATTTGTGGTATGATTTTTCATTTCTAATCTCAACTTTTGTAAGATTTCTTGAATCAGAATGTAGATTTTTCTGCAAAGTTTGCCACAATTGACAAGAAAGATCATCTGTTGAGGGCATTCTCTTATTTTGACAAAGATGGAAGCGACTGTTAATGTTCCTTTTCCTCATGTTAAGAAGAATTTTCAAAACAAGTTAAAATGTCAAGGAGAGGAATCGTGCCAACGTAATGAAAATGATGGTAAATCATGATAGTTTCATACTTATCAATATAAATTTCTACAATTTATCTTTTCATTCTTTATCATTTTTATTTTAAGCATTTATAGCATTCAATAAGCATTTATTTGATGCTTTCGTGATGAAGGTATCCACAAACTGTACACTGCTCCCATCTCAGAAGGAAGAAGAATGAAGTTCTGTTTGTTGGCTATAAAATTGTGTGTACATTGAATACTATAATATGTTTGTTGGAAAAATATATATTTCGTAGAGATTCCATTTAAGCTTCAGAAAAAGTTAAAGATGAAATATAAACGATTTCGAAATGATATATGATATTTGGATGAATGAAAAATCGATACCCAAAGAAAAATACAATATGTGTAAGAATATTTTAAATATATATATCATTATTTATTGTATATATGATCTATTTATGAAATATTTTAAATACAATTTATATATACATAAATTTATGTATATATATATTTTGTAGAGAGGTTATACATGAGTTTGTAACTTAAACACCTCTATTAGTAGGAGGTTATGGGTATTGATGTTGGAATTAGAAGTGGAAGAGTTTTTCTTGCTTAAATTTCATTCATTCTCTACAATTTATTGTGACAAAAATCTCACCTATATAAGGATCCTCACATGCCTTGAAAACACACATAAAATATTGAGTCTAGACTTCCTTTGGTTTCTTGTTTCTTTCTTTGGGCCCTTCTTTGTTTTGAGTTCTTGGTGATAGAAGGAAGACACAATTTGAGTTCGTCGGAGTAGTGATGCAAGTGCTGTGCAAAACTGCTTGTACTCTGTTGTATCCTGGGAGACGAACGTCCATATTCTCAAAGCACCTAGGAGAGGGCGAATTCGTTTTAAGGAGACTGTGATTTACAGGCCTCAGAGTTTCACTCAATTCTTAGAAGTTTGTTATTTGGTAAAAAGGTTGAAAAAATTGTTATTTCCCTACACTACTACTTCCTACATCGGATATCCTAATACTTAACTTGAGGGGAGCGTTAGACCATCATATGGCTCATTAATTAAATTGCCTCCATGCCTATTGCCTACCATATCTATCAAGCAAATAAGTCAAAAAGTATGATTGCAATCCCTTGAATCAAGCAATGTCAAGAACATGGAAAAACTTGTATGCATTAAATGTGAGTAGATGGTAAGAATGACTATATATATGTGTTGTAATGAATGAAACAATATATGAATGAAATGATATGCTTTGATATTCTGCTTCTCTTGTTTACGTATACAAGTCTAGTGTTTATATTTCAACATGAGTAACACAGTCTTTCAACTGTTCAACTCCACAAATCCGAGGCTCAAAACAATGGAAATCAAGTAGGGAGTCTAAATTTGAACAAGAAAACTAGTCAGAAGCCTAGATTTAAAGAATTAGAGAGTAGAAAGTGAATTAGAGTTTCAGAGAGTATTAGAAGATTTCAGAGAGGAAAATTAAGAGTTCAAGTATGTCGAAGCAACCTTACAAAGGCTTTTTATATCAGTTTAGCCATAATTAAATCACAAGACCAATTCTGGTGATAGCCAAGTATAGCATAGTGAGCCAAGTTCAGGAAATCAGGTCAATTAACAAAGTCGGCCCAACAAACTCACAGGTCAAATGACAATTGAAATGAGCAAGGAAATGGGTTGATGTCAAATGAGCCGTGTTCTTGTAATTGACTTCAACCTAATGGGTCTGCAGGCATAACATGAGGGGAATAGTGTTAAGGATGGGGAGTCAAAGAAATCATGCTAGTAAATGGAGTCAAGGAAGTCATGCTAGTAAATACCTTGAGCCCCAAAATGTCTTGAGCCCCAAAATGACTTTAATATTCTTGTCTAGAACATTAATCCCTCAAAATGTCTATAAGTATTGTACATATGCATTGTAAAGAAGTAGTGAGAAAAAGAAGGAAAAAAAACAGACGGAAGAATCAAGAATTCTTTCCGTAGAATATGTCATTGCCGAACCACGTAAATTCTCGTGTTCTTATATTTGCGCTTGTTAGTGGACACCCATAGTAGACTAGATATTGCACTTGTTTTTCTCTATTCCCCGTTGCGACGATGACTCTTGATGTTAGCCGGCAACTAGTGTGGGCTGAGAAACTTTTACTAAAAAATTTCCAAGGACGGACCGAAAATCGGGCCCGGTTACGGTCCGCCCTTGCCTAACTCTATTTTACATGGAATAGAAGTTTACTTGCAAAAATAGTTTGCACGTGTAGCTACTCGGGTCAGACATTAGGAGGCCAGCATTACGTTTTACCAGAACCGTCAGAAATGTGTTGCACGAGTTTGAACATATTTTCGAAAAAGAAACACCTTTCCCATGTATTTTTTGGTTCTGTGATTCAATAGGAAAACTTAGCCAAGGGAAATGGAGAGCTTCCTCTTGCGCTGCCCGCCACGTCGTCTCGGTCTGTCATCCTCGCGCTATGCTAGGAAGTGACACGCATTGAATCATTCCAGTATGTATGTTCAGACAAAATTTGGATTTATTCCTGTTTTACTATTTAATTAACCTGTTTGAGTTTGTGTGGGATTTTGTAGGGAGAAAAAAAAAAAAAAAAAGAGGAAGCCCAAGCGCAAATGAGTTACCCACATATTTACCAGGGGCCATATGATACTCCAGGCAATTTGCCGATGACCAACTTAGATTCAATCCAACATTCCTACTATATGTTTATCAAGGACTAGTTAAAACTTAGATGGTTTATCTAACTTACCATTTATGATTTCAGGTTATCCCACGGTTGAGCCTCCACCGCCTGGGGGATTTTTCAGGCAAGGTTACCCGGGTCCGCCGCCACCAGGAGGAGGATATTTCACGGAAGCTGTTTACCCTCCTCCTCCAGGTTATCAGGGTTACTTCAGGGATAACTACGGTCCTCCGCCTGCTCAACACATCCACCACCAGCACTATGAGGAGTATTATGATGGCTCCTCTTCACTTCTAAGAGGATGGTAATTCATTCTATTGTGTCTCCAGTTGTAATTGAAGGGAATGGATGATCAATTTTTTTATGAAATACGTGTTTTTTCAGCTTGGCTGCGCTCTGCTGCTGCTGCCTGTGGGAACAATGTTGCATCTAGAAAGAGAAAATCAACACGGGGTTCCTGTGACTCGATTGTGAGGCGCTGTGTAATATGTTGCATTGTACAGTACGCAACAATGGGTGCCTGTGACTCGATTGTGTTGCGTAACAATTTGTCTAAGTTTTTTTGATAGGTAAATCTATGGTAACAATTTGTCAAGTAATATAAATCTTTTTTCAAGTAATATAAATCTATGGTATTTTGTGTTTATGCTCTACTTTTTTTTTAATTAGAGCATGTCGGTATGGATTTATGCGTTAAATTCCAATTGAGCTTGAAAGTCTCGCAATATCCTTACAATGACTAATTTCTTTGTGTTTTTGAATAAATTTTAGAAATCCTATTATCAAAAAAAACCTTCCTTTACCTTCCAACTCTGGGATGGCATCTTGGGAAATGTCTCACGCTGTTTTGGAATGTCTCACACCGAATTCACATATAAATATCAATCAACTTAAATTGAAATGTGATGCAACAATCATTACCTTGGACTTAAGATTTTAATGCGATTAATCTATATATTCCTATTTAAGTTGGTTCACACATGTACACCTATGCGTACGTAACCTGAGTCTAGAAAGGAGTCTGTTTTCTAACACACCTTCATACAATGAAGGAACACTCATCCATCGAAATGCAAGAACACCATGGAATTATCTCGTTTGTGCAAATCCGAATTGAATCCAAATTAATGCAAGAATATTAAGAAATTACTTATGTGAAAACCAACCCAAACATCCTAACCATCAAACATAACATGAATCCCAACAGCAACAATACAAGGGAGGAAGAGAGGAGAACTTTGTTTGATATGTATCTTTGTGAATTAAATATTAAAGTTGATGATTAATTACATTCATGTTGTGTGCAATTGCTATGAAAAACAATTTGCACCATTATGCTAGTTCATGTTTTGCACACCAATATGGAGGATTTTACAGGATCCGATTGGAATGTTAGGGCGGGAAGAAAAATGGAAGAAAATCGGGTTTCACAGATGGGTTGACAGTAAGATCTACTTTTTTTGCAGGACTAGATCAATGGTCCAAAAAGATAGGAGTTTATCCAATAATTAATAGTCGACCACAGGAAAATTTCTCATAACTCTTGTAATTCCACGAGGTTATTATGACTAACTTTATAACCCGTGCGGTATATTTTGAAATTCCCATTGTCGCTCCTGAATTTGATGTGAAACACTATTCGGGAGAATGCTAAGCTAACTTTGTGCGGTCAGGGACCGCCCAACACCTAAACGGCCATATAAACAGCCTAAGCAGCTATTCGGACAGAGCGGAGGCCGGACGCCAATCAACTAGACAGTAGCAAGCCGACCCAGTTTCTCAGATGTAGATTTGAACCAAAAATGATATAAGACACCACCTCCCATGGGCACCCCCAATACACTCCCTCACATTCTAAAATAGTGGGTCCCACATACACACACCAACATGTGTGTGTGCTCACCTATTGATATGAGGGCTGTCTTGAGGGATGCCCTAGGGAGTAGTGCCTTATAACGCTACTTGATTTGAACAAATAGTAGCAAGTCCAATTGGTATGGACATCTAGCCATACCAATACTTTAGTGACATGTGTCACTAAAGTATTGACTTTTTTATTTTAATTATTGTAATATGATTTTTTTATTGTATTTTATCTCTCATACTTTTCTTATAATTTAATTTGTCTGACAAAGCGGTCATTATTTCTCAAAGAAACAATCACAGAAGTAAAGTCCCAAGTTCAGCAAAAAATCTCTTGCTCCAGTCGATGGAATGTCCACATCACAACAATCTTAATACCCAACTGCCAGACAAAGGAGAGGGACGTGCAACTCAATTTCCATGTAAAGCAGCATGTGATAAGTGGCTTACAAAAGAAGTAAGATAGGGGGCGTGATTTTTCCTGCGCCTTTTGGGCGCGACTATCCCACGTCTGTGGTGGGTCCCACCTGATTATGGTGGGACCCACCCAGCATAGTAGCACTTTTGGGCCTGGACGTGGGATAGTCGCGCCCAAAAGGCGCAGGAAAAATCAGTTTCGAAAAAATAGAGCCATCTGTTGTGAGCAATGTGAAGCAGGTAATGCATTATATGATCTTTTCTAACTCTACTCGCAAGGTCGCTCATGTCTCAACCATAGTTAGCCTATGAACAATAGTTTTGAATTTAAGCATTTTCCCATAATAGCAATATGGACGCATTCCCCTATTCAGGAATTTTTTAATGCCCACTGATGTATGCCGAACAAAACCTTCTTATATGTCGAAATCTAATTTTGGCCGTCAAATTAAATTTTGACGAACATGATTAGATTTCTCATTAAATAAACTAACTACTCGTGCGAGTTATGGACCGCGGGTCAACCCACCCGGGGTCAATTAAAAAATCAAAATCGAAAAAACATGGCAAATACCCATTGTTTCTGGTTCGCTTCCGTTGTCCTATTTTTGATTCCTCCTGTGGGCACACACGCCGACAAAGAGCAGAACCGAACAGAAACATTGGTCAGATAAAGGCCTTGGTTTTCTTGTTAGCCTCTTGATTACTTTGCTTGTATCATTTTTTTTTTGATAAGTGAGGAAGTTTATTTCTTTGTGTAATATTTACATATTTACATTGTCACATTGTCACATTGTCACCACCTTGTTGGGCTTAATCCTTACTGGACTACATACAGTTGACAGAGTCCCTGCACCATTCTCCAGGGCCCACATGAAGGCCCGCCAATTTCTTGGCCCGCATCAGCAGCCACGTCTGAATTTGTATGGTCTCCAAGATTTCTTCTTCGTCACACTGTTCTTGGCGAAAGATCACAGAATTTCTCTTCTTCCACACCACCCATATGATCTGTTGCCACATTTGCGGCCAAACTGCCATAATTGATCGCGGAAGCATCTGCCGGTGAGGTAATTTGATCAATTCTCCCCAATTTTTTGGCAACTCTTCTCTAATTTCTAGTCACTCGTAAGACTTCTTCCATATTCGACGAGTGACTGGGCATTGAAAGATCAAATGCGCAATTGTTTCATGTTCATCCTGGCACAAAGGGCAGTACAAGTTCGTGTTAACCCCTCTCTTAGCAAGGTTGTTGGCAGTCGGGATCCGATTCTGCAGAATTTTCCAGGTAAAACATGTAATCTTAGGGACTGAGTTTTTATGCCATGCCCGAGCTGCTAATTGTGTTTCTTCAGCTATTTCCACCTCCCTTTCTTCATGATGCAAGCATATATAACTTTCGTGGGGTACTGAATGTTGTTTTCTACTCTCCAGCTCCATTTGTCTTCCTGCATTGGTCTTGGGGTGAGTTGTTGCAGCATATCCACCAGGGTGAACCATTCCTGCATCTCACCAGGAGAATAGTGGCGATGCCACAACCATTCCCAACTCCAGGTACCCTCACATCTTCCTTTCTCATTGATCCTTGCATCCTTATCCACTGCATTTAGAAACAAGTTTGGAAATAGTATTTCCAATGGTTTCAGCCCAATCCAGATATCCTTCCAGAATAGTGTTCTTTCTCCGTTGCCAACCTCTATCCTTAGGTTCTCCATAAACCATGCGGATGTTAGGATATGTTAATTGATATCCCTCCGCCATATAGATGCTTTAGAGGTTACTAAATTTTTTGTTGGTACAATTGGCCCATATAGTGAGTTCAACACCTGCAACCATAGCCCTGCATCTCCATTTACCATTCTGTAATCCCATTTTCTTAGCAATGCCAGGTTGAACTGCTGCAAAGACTTGATGTTCAGTCCTCCTTTTATTTTGGGCAGGCACACAACACTCCAGCGTACCCACTTGATTTTTCTAGCCCCTTCAGCAGTTGCCCCCATAGGAATCCACTTAACAGTCTGTTCATCTTCTTGATAACAGAAATTCGAGCTTTGTACATAGATAAATAGTATAATGGAAGGGCTGTGAGAACAGATTTGATTAGGATCATTCATCTCCCAAATGTCAAGAACCTTTTATCCCACCCTGACATCCTCTTTGTATGAGTTTCAATTGCTGGATTCCAAGTCCTTTCCAGCTGCCGATTAACACCCACCTGCACCCCTAAGTAGATAAATAGGATCTGATCCGTTCTGCACTTCAGGATATGTTTCTGATATGCCTCAACATTAACTGCCACATTCACTGAGAATAATCTGCTCTTATTCATATTCGCTTTCAGTCCTGAAATCAGTTCAAAAATCCGCAATATTCTTTTCATAGTCACAATATCAGTAACAGAACCGTCACGAAACATGATAGTGTCATCAACAAATTGCTGATGTGTAATCTGCACCCCATTTTCCCAAACCTGATAGCCTTTCAGGCTCCCAATATCTGCAGCTTTACTTATCAGAATGATCAAACCCTGAGAAGCTATTGCAAATAACAATGGACACACAGAGTCCCCTTGTCTTAGGCCCCTGCCCATCTTAAAGTCACCACACGAGCTACCATTAGCTAGGATTGAGATATACACAGGTTCTACGCATCCTTTCATCCATTTTATCCATCTATCTCCAAATCCCATCATATCAATTTTTTTGCTCATTTCACTTAGTATTTTCATTGATTTATTCACCTAAACACTTATTTTACACTTTACTTTCTGCTTAATTGTGTCATATAGGTGCACATGGACATTTGACTTAGTGTTTTCATCGATTTATTCACCTAAACACTTATTTTACATATTACTTTGTGCTTCACTGTGTCATATAGGTGCACATGGACATTTGAACGTGCTATATGATGTTTATACACATAAAGGAATCAATAGAGACAAGATTTGGCTATTTCGGGAAAAGGCCAACAATCTCTCCCAAAAGGTGCTTGACCATTCTAGGCAAAGGAGAGAAAGTGACTTCAATGCCCTTCAAACAATCATATCTCTTCTACCACAACCGGTATTGGGCTGGAATTTCACAGGAAGTTTGGTAAAAGAGTCCTCTACAAGTTTCATGCTTACAAAAAAGGCATAAAATGGGCTTAGGATAGTGCTTCCACTCGATTTACCATAAGTGGTAAAATCTGCGTGCAATGACCAAGCTGTCCCTTGCAGCTTGCATATCTCTCAAACCACTTGGAGGATCGAGCTGTAATTTGGCAGGAGTGTTTACCTAGAGGTCCTCTACAATTAATCTTCACATATCAGAGGCAAAAGTTGCGGCCAAGATAAGGTTTGCGGTCCAATTATCAGAATGTATCAAGTGAAGCTGCAATAACCGAGATGCCCCTAAATGCACTTGTATCTCTCATTCTACTTGAGGATCAGCCTTGCCATTGCACCAGGACATTGCCCTAGAAGAACTTGGCTATATATACACCCAGTTTTAGAGAAGAAACCTCTCTCTCTTCCCCTCCCCCACTCCAAGGGGGAGGCTATGGATGAAAATCACACATTTGGTGGAAGAAGGAGTTGAGGCAATTCAAGCGGAAGGGTTTTTCATGGAGCTTCTAGCCAGATCGTCTTGGAGCAGAATCATCAGATCTATGGCTGATCTTCGGCTTGTTTTGTATCACTTTAAGGTTAAGGCTCGGTTGAGCCGAGCTATTTCATTCTTGTATTTATTTATGTGGCTACAATGTTCTCGCTTGTTCGTTTAGTAATAAATTGATTGAGCTTGGCATTCGTATACATTTAATATTGTGATTTGCAGATTGATTTTCTTCACTTGCTGATTTATGAATGAGTGCATTTGTTTTATTAACTTGTGCCGAGAAGCGGAAGTTGAGGTATGAGTATTATTGCAATCCTGACAGAGAAGCGGAAGTTGATATCAGGATAGGCATAAATGCATTCACACATTGAGTTGATTCAAGCCATAAGGGAAAGAAGCGGAACTTGATTCCTTATGTGCGAGAGTTGATCCTCTATGTCAAAGAGTAGACCATAATATAATCACAAGGGGAAGAAGCGGAAGTTGACTCCTTGTGTTCTAAACATGGGTTCTCTGGTCGTATAACGGCAAAGTGTTGATTATTGTATACGTAAATGCGTACATGGATGACATAGTTAGGCAATATACTTATGCTTATGCTTACTTCTCCATCATTATGTGTATCTAGTCCATCTAACTAGTTTGAGTCAGTATGTGATCGATATTGGAGGTTTGGCTAGTTATCTTTACTTGCTTTCTTAGGTAGTTTTAATTATTTATGCTTATTAGTTATAATTCCAAACTCCTTATCTTTGGTTACGCTGAGATTAGTAATAGATTGATGCATGTTAAGGACCTACTCCCTTTGGATATAACTCTTACTTCCCGTAAGGTATTACTTGACGACTGTGCATACTTGTACTTTAGTGTGACGTACATTTCGTCCCATCAACGGACACAGACAACTCTAAATTTAGAGAAAAGCTCAATACTTTTGTAAACCAATAATGAATCAAGATATACCTTCAACAAGAGATAGAATTCCACTAAAATGGAGAAAAGCAAAGTGTAGATAATATATACGCATTAAATGCAATCGGGTTACAAAAAGCTATGCCATAAGGACTAGTGCAGTCAGTGTCCATCAATCCAAATTCATCCTCATCTTTAGATTTTCGGTTTTAGAATTGTTAACTTTTATAACTTCATATATAAAAAGTGAAGATGACCTTGAAGCAAAAAAGAAAATGTATGAGACTAGCATATATATTATTTTGATAATTCAACTAAAATGCATAGCCAAGAGGAAAGGATTAGTAAAAGGTCTCATTTTTATTCCTTCTTTTTCAAAATTAATTATTTATTGCCCCCTCAGCAAGCAGAATCCTTTTTGTCCAAAAATGCTATGCCGGAAGAAAAAAAAGAGCAAGAATCGCAAGAAAATTGTCCACCTCACCAAAAGCACGTGAACAACTTAATTTATTTCATCTAGGAACCAGCCTCTCTCTCACATTGTCACACACTGACCCACTTACAAATCTAACTGAAAATGAACAAATGTGTTGAATTACACTTAGAATTTGAGCGGAAGAGTATGCAACAAACAGGTGATGAGCATAACCCCAAAAGAAAACAACTATATTGGGGCTATCAGTACCCTCAGCAACATCATATGCTTGCTTTCTACAAGAACAAAAAGTGAAGCTGGGTATTTGAAGAAATAAAAAAAGATTGAAAACAAGAGTATATGCAACACCAACAGAATACAAGCAGCAGCAATAGAACACAAGCAGCAACAACACATCGTGAGTCAAAATCTTACAAAAGAATACACCTGTTCTTCAGTCAATTTTGCAATATGCAAAATCAAGAAAGAAAGAATTTTTTGTGAGAAGGAGAGTAGGATTGTGTGTATTTTTCTTCTATTCATATTCTGCTTGTTAAAATTCTAAGTGTAATTCTGCAGATCTGTTCATTTTCAGTTGGGTTTGTAAGTGGGTCTGTTTGACAATGTGTGAGAGAGAGGGTGGTGACCGCTGCATAGAGAAATGAAATAAATTGCTAACAAAATCTTAAGTAGTTCACCTGCTTTGCTGACTAGGATAATTTTCTTGCGATTCTTGTCATTCTTTTTCGTCCGGCATAGCATTTCTGCTTTTTGTCATCATTAAATGGGGATTTTGGTCTATCATGTGAATGGTGACGTGCCCATGTTTTCTTGCATTTCTTGTCATTTTCTTTGGTGCAGTATAGCATTTAAGGTTTAGATTTCTAGTGATCTCATAGATTGATGCATGGTAGTTATATGCCAGATCAAATTACAAAGATTATGATCATATATGATAAATTGCTACGTGGACAGTGGACCAAAGATAATTCTGAACTTTAGAAGAAAAAAAGGTTCATTATTTATCTGAGAACATAAATAATCGGTAGTTAATTCAATTTTATAAAATAAATTAAATATAATTTTATTTTGACCTCTTCTAGCACCTAAATTATGTAAGATATTTTGAACTGATTTATGCTATACCCAAATTATTAACTATTAATAATATTGTGATTAAAGTTATATATGATAAATGGCTACGTAAATATTTAATTTCAAGTTATATATATACCAAATTTCACTTTTCAAAAAAAAAATGGCTACATAAATTGTGGACTAAAGCTAATTCCAATTTTTAGTTAAAGCCTATTATTTTCTTAAAAAATAAATAATTGGTGGTCAACCCAATTTTAGAAAATAAATGGTATGGAAATTAAATATATTTGTACTCGTCTAGTACCTAAATTATATAAGATAATTTAAATTAATGTATGGTATACCCAAATTATTTAACTATTAAGCGTATAGTAATTATATCACTGTTCTAGTTGTCGGCGCCTAGGCGCCATTTTTGGCCTGGCCGCCCAGGCATCCGATTTTTTTTTAAAATTTTTTTTTGCAACAACAAAAAATTGCCTTTGCGGCCTGGGCGGCCCCAAAATGCCTTGGGGCCGCCGAACGCATTCTCGAACACTGAATTATATTGATATCATGATGATAGATTAAAATACAATTAGTGGGATTGTGCTTACGCGGATGTGTAAGCACTCCTTGGATAGTTTTTTTTTTAGCAAAGCGAGCGGCTGGTTAAGAGCTCGAGAACAAACTCGAACTCGTTAAGCCTGTTCGCGAACACAAGTTTGAGCTCGAGCTCGAGTTCATTAAGCTTAACGAACCGAACGAACGAGCTTTTAACGAGCCGAATTCGAACTTGTTCGCGAGCGTTCTATTCGTTTACAGTTCTAATAGTGATAGATGGCAGCAAAAAAAAGAGATAGTTGGGGTGTCTAGTTAAGAATGTGTGACATGCTGAAAAACAAGGATGTCAATGAGAATATGTCTAAGCTTTGGCTCATTTCGTCAGCAGTACGTGATAGATGGGAAACTAGTTGCAGTGGGTGTTATTGACATACTATCCAAGTGTTTGTCGAGCAAATATTTATTTTGGGATCATGATCTTACCGTTCTATCACTTGGAAAGAGCTTTACAAGAAATTAGGTGTGTTAAAGAGAACCAAATATACTGCCTAAGTGTCCAATACTATTATCTTGCTATTACATTCATTCCTGCAGCAAGATGAGGTTATAAATCTGCATATCGATCAACCATCTTTCCGCTTCGCCACCAGTAAGTATTGCGTGCTTCTTCAAGCATTTTACATCGTCTTTCAAAACATATAGAGCTGATTTACGTCAAATACATTGGCTTAATGGATATCATTGACATAGCAAGATTGTGGCTTTTTAGCCGTGGTGACGAATACTAACTTAAATTATCTAATGTTTAATTGTGTTTATTGGGCACATTAAATAATATTTTATGTAATTCCAAAATAAAATTTATAAAAAAATAAAAGTATAATACAGTAAGTAACTAATAATTTATATTTTCATCTTAAAATACACATATAATTACGGATACTGTCATCGTCCATTATCGAAATTGATCACACCGATAGAAAACATATACAAGGAGATAAAAAAAACTCATGTTTCAACGGAGTTCTGACAACTTCATCACCTATAATTTCATTGTATTTTTCTCATTAAATTGAGTAGTTGATTAGATTTAGAAAATTCAAGCGACAGAGTCATCGAAACTTCACTGAAGTATGAGACTTCAATCCCCTTTATCTGGGGTTTCAAGCAGTATGAGTAATTTTGACAATGTCCAGAATTAAAATATGCAATAACTAAACGGCACCAACCTAGTATTTTGTTCCAGAATGAAAAAATATAATGTCGAGTTCGACCACCAACTGACATGGGCCCTGGGCCCTGGCTACTATTTTGTTCCATACCGAACAGTATAATGCCAAGGGCCCCATTTGGAACATGGGCCGAAAAGAGTTGGCGATGGTATAGCCAAGAAATCGGGCATGGACTAAAAACTTAAGGCCTAATTTTTTTAATAATAAAAAATATTAAACATCATAAAATAATATAAATCAGATGATTAAACAATAAAATGGAAAAAACTCAAATCCACAAGACTACTCGATTCGAGATTTTTTTTAGACAAAAGAGCAAATGGAAAAGGAAAACAATAAAATTGTGAAAACCCCCCCTACAAACACGAAAACGCACTTCACTTTCATCCGGGCAAGGCGATCGGCAACGGACGTGTCTTTCTCCATCTTCGGTTCTTTGGTACCGAAACTGTAGCTTGAAAGAGGATACGTATTAACAATTTGCGATGCTACCATTCTCTTTTGCTTCAGTCGCAGAAGTAGAGTTTGTTCTGATCGGAAGTATTTGCAGCTGGCCGTGCGTGGATGAAATTGGGTCTGGAAGCTCACCCAATTTGAATTGAATGAAATCCGTCTTCTTATTCTGGCGCCTGGGTTCTAAAAAACTCTGGGATGGATCGAAAATCGGGCCCGGCTCCCCTGAGTCGGTCCGCACTTGATTGGCAACCAATGCGTCCATGTCCATGAATAAAAATAGACAATTCTAGTGGGTCAAAATGTCAAGGATACAGAGTGAGATTTTCCAAAAGATCAGCTGCTTCGATTTTGATTTTCATTATTTTTCCCGCGGCTATAAGTATGTGACTATGTGTCTTTCAAATCATTCCGTGATCTTTCTCACCGTTTCAGCCTTTCAGCCATTCGCATACCATCCAGCAGGTAATAAAGGTATCCGACGAAAATTTGAATCTGAGATTTCAGAAAATTGCAGAAAATGGGGATGCAATTGAGCAAGAATAGAGCTATGCGCTTCTGCGTCTCACAACGATCGTCGTACCGTCCTACTACTCATTCGACTTTCGACCGGTAAACTATGTTTTGAAGCTTTGATTTTTGATTTCATGTTAACAAGGATTTGTTCTGCCACATGTAATTCGTATTTAGCTGTCGTGAGGTCTCTAACATGTAAATACGGAGCTGAGTTCTGTTTTTGTGTTTGTGCTGGATTGCTAAGTGAAACTGAAGATTTATGGCAGTGCTGTGCGTTGAGAAAGATATGAATGAAATAGAAGACCGAGATTCGAAATTCTATCCTGATATGGCCATATCGGGATGTTTGTGTATTGATAGTTAATTCTGTCGATACTTTTGCGTGATTTAGGCTGACTATTTCACGTAGATTGATTGTATGAAAAGTTTCTTTGAGAATTAGAGCATTCTTTGCTGGATTACACTGGAATTTTCAACTGCTGCTTTGTGATTTCATTTTCTAGATCTGATCTCTTGTAATAGCTAGGCATCGTGTAAGTTTTTTTTTCAGGATTTGCTTCAAGAACCGCTCACTTTCACTTGTAGCCTCCCAGTTAAACATAGAGAAAGACCTCCACTGCTGAATTCCAATTGAGTTTGAGATCCAGACCAAAGAAAACAGAATTTCTATTTTTTTTTCCTGTGTTTAATAACATCAAATTTCTTTAATACATTTCAATGAGAGATGAATTTTAACTTGCAGTTCAACAGGAATTTGTCCTTAATTCATTTTCCACCTGCTGTCTATATGTTGAATGTGGCCAGGCACGAAGAGGATGTTTGGACAGAGATTGCCAAGCATTTGGATGGGATATCACTGGTTAAGCTGGCAGCAACTTGTAGATGGTTTAGTCATGTTATGATGGAGGATGCTGTGTGGAAATATGCATGTCTGCGAGACCTTCAAGTTCCTGATCCTGGAAAAGTTGCATTTAATTGGATCCAACTTTATGCTACAGCTTTTGGTATGCTTCAGCTTAGTTGATTCTCTATCTAACATGTGAAATTCTTTTTATGCTAATGACATGAATACACATTTTACTTTTGCAGATGGAAGCCACACATACATGTTTCGTCAGAAGGAAAGACATATTGGTAAGCATGATATCTGGGGTGCATAACTCAGATGCTGACGCCAAAGCTTTTGTGGATAGCAACTTAGACTGAATGTTCTACTAATTCTAGTGCATCGGTGAATTGATGATATGCTACTCATTGGATCAAAATCTTATATTCCATTCGGGTCATATACTATGGAGCTTTTGAAGAAAAAATCCCTGTTACAAAATGCATTTCTGACTTTACCTCTTTCTTGAAATTCTAGTCCGCATGAGGATTGGGGCATTCGTAATGGACTCAAACAAAGCTTTACTTAGTGAGAGCTTGGTTGCACCCCTGATAATTCCAAAAGAAGAGAGGACAGAGAAAATGTTGGCACTCAAAGGTTGTTGTCTGTTAAGTGGCATGAAGACCGGAATCTGGATTGCCGGTAAGCTAAATACCTACTACATTTCACCAGAGATTCCTTGTTTAACGTTAGAAATTATGTATCAAATACATATACCGATGTCTCTGATCTCTGACTATGATCACGTCTGAAGACTTGCAGCTCGTCCGATGTCCTGTTTGTGATGGTCAGTTAAGAGAACCCTACTTATATATTTCAACTCCTCTTCGTCATTAATGACATTAACCTCTTTTGGCACAGGAGCTACGCCAACCTTGGATTTAAGGCACATTGAACTCTTCCTGAGTGAGGGATATCATGATGGAAGCTGGGTTTATGAAACATTAGGTTCCCACGTCATCAAGAAGCCGACAGAAGGAGTATCTGGTGGAATTTTCGATATCGAGCATCTCAATGACAAATCAAACACGGGTATCATCCATCGTTCAGCAATAAGTTGTTAAATTCTTTTAGTTAGACTTAGTAAATGAATCACATATTCTCAATCCTTGTCAGATATCTTCGATCTCAAATCATGGGTAGGGCAACGAAATGATTGGCGACCAAAAAGTGTGATAGCTCCCCACGCAGTCGCTATAAACACCTATCTGCAACACAATGAAGGTCATACAATATTACTGAGCCCAACTTTGTCTATTGGATAGATGCTTTACTGCTCTCTTGCTTTTCCTTCATGGATTGATACTTTTTGCTAACTCGAGTTTGGTAACAGAAGTCCAGATTGATTACCAAGCTATGAGGAGTGGAAAAGATGGTGAAGTTGAATCTATCCGTATATCCCAGAAGCTGTTCTAGATTGCAAAAAAAGGGAGGGTTCTAGTTCCACTAAGAGCATTCATTACAAGGCCAAATCGATGTATAGCAATCCTTATACCCCTTAATATCTTGCACTTTTATGTGATAAATACTGATACAATCCTACAGTAAGAAGGGAGATCAAAATTCTGAGATTGTTTATGCATCCCCACATGCGTCGATATGAAGTTGTGGAGATGCATTTTGACAAATCTATTGTGTTGTGATGGAATATGTCAAATTTGGTGATTTGTTTGATTACATAGTGGAGAAAGGTAGGTTACATGGAGAGAAAGTTGGCGTATTTTTTCGACAGGTGAGATGCCTTTCTAATGTATCTCAGATTGTTTTATTCCAAACGATATGTGGACTGATACTGCTATTGTGTTAAATGCAGATAATATCAGGAGTAAGGAATATGGTGTTAGAGTTGAATTGGTTGGCCCAGTAGGTGGAGGCTTGGGACTTAAGTCTCAAAGAGCTATGATGTCTCAAGTTCGATCTCCACTCGGTGCAAACAATTTTTGGGGGTCACGGCCGCGGGCCAATGGTCCGAGATTTACCTAATTCATGGTGAGGGATCGCTTTACATGAGTTTCATAAATTAGTCGACCAAAAATAATTTCGGATATCATATTTATCCAAAAAAAATGGTGTTGGGAGTTGAGTTCTGAAAAAATCTTAGCTTGATGGCGTTTGTAACATAATTAAAATATATTAACTAGATTAATATTCAATTTTTTTAAGTACCGAATTTATGATAAAATGTCGAAATGATCTCGGTAAACAAATGCCAAGAAACCTTAGTTGAGTTCCAAAGATTCTGCTTACAAGGAACCACGAACTTTTTTTCCCACGGCCCACGCTTTCCCGAGGAGATTTGAGGGAGACTCCAGTTTCTTTCATCTGCTTCCTCTGTCAGCTTTGGATCGTATTCCCAATTCGGCTACTAAACCCTAATTTCCACCGTCACCCGAGTTGAGTTGAGTTGCTTCGGTCTGTTGGAAAATGGGGGATGTGGCCGATAAATTGGCATATTTTCTAGCTACTACAGGAATCGACGACACGGATTTGTGCACAGAAATTGTCACCGCTTACAATTGGGACCTAGTATTGGCAATATCATCTATGACCACTCCCGATGCAACCCGTGCGGCGGCATCCTCCGCCTCCGTGTCCGATGTTTCGTCCTCTACAGCCGTCGTAACTCACACGAGTCAAGAACTTGAAGATGCAGGATTTGCTATACCCCAAAACCCGGGGCTGGCTTGGGGTTGATTTCTGGAGCAATTGGATTTGGGATGTGGGCAGCAAGTGGCGTTTTATCATACATACTCCTTGAGCATCGTGGGGCTCAATAGGGCTCGGTCTGGAACCACTCCCCTTGTATCTGTGTCGCAATCGGCTTCGGAGGCGATGGGTTTTCTTAACAATTTCGAGGCAGATTATGGGAGGGTGAGACCTAATCGTGTGACCGAGAGTTTCATGGACGCATTGCAGAGGTCTAGGCGCGAATATAAGCTGTTATTTGTTTATTTGCACTCTCCAGAGCATCATGAAATGCTCGTGTTTTGTGAAGGCACTTTGTGTAATGAAATGGTGGTTGCATTCTTGAATGAGAATTTCATGGCATGGAGTGGGAGTGTAAATGCTAGCGAAGGGATTAAGATGAGTAACAGTTTGAAGGCATCCAAGTATCCGTACTGTGCTGTCGTTATGGCAGCAACAAACCAGAGGATCGCATTACTGTAACAGGTTTGAGGGACCAAAATCTCCTGAAGAATTGATGACGCCTGACGGCATTGCAAAGGGTGCTCGAGGAAAGTGCGCCTGTCCTTGTTTCAGCAAGGATTGAAGCCCAAGAGATAAGAAACAGTATTCTTCTCAGAGAAGAGCAAGATGCATCCTATCGAGCAGCACTTGAGGCTGATCAAGCACGGGAGCGCCAGAGGAAAGAAGAGCAGGAATGGCTGGAATTAGAAACTGCTGAAGCTGAGAGGAAAAGAAAAGAGGAGGCTGTGGCCCGTGAAACTGCAGTTAAAGAAGCTGCTGAGAAGGAAGTTGCATTGGCTAAGTTGCGTCAGGAGAAAGCATTATCACTAGGTGCTGAACCTGCTGATAAAGGGACCGATGTCACCACCCAAGTACTGGTCCGGTTTCCATCTGGGGAACGTAAAGAGAGGAGGTTTTGCAGTACATCAACCATACAATCCCTGTATGACTATGTGGATTCTTTAGGTTCCTTGGAATGTGATCGTTACAGACTCATCTCCACCTTCCCCCGCAACGTGTATGGTCCAGAGAAGGTCTCTTTGTCATTGAAAGAAGCTGGATTGCATCCTCAGGCCAGCCTTTTCGTGGAATTGAACTACTGAATCACACACGGATGAAGGATGAAACTGAACTTGTTTTTTTGCAGTAGCTAATGATCACACCGTATGGCAATTCATGGGAACTGGCAGGGTAGATAATGGGATATTAATAATAAATAAGTTTGTCCGACGTAAAAAAACGGAACCATGAACTTTTTTTGTAAACATTTCCATCACCTATACAGTTGCCACACATTGGGGAGAGCTTGGTAATTGTCTCCAACACCCAAATCTGTTTCAATGGAATACACATACTTCTTAGTTACATCTTCACGTTAGACTCCATATACAAAAACATCAATAAATGATAAACGACTCACATGCAGAGCAAACTAGAAACCTGTCAGTGTGTAGATCACTTTTTACCTTCGTTCACGGTACTTCGAGTACTTGATCCTAAGGTATTTAAGACCGACGCTATAGACGATCTCCACGTAAGCTTTATTGCCTCATGGATAGGCATTAAACGTGGAGAGATTATTTACCATTCTCACAGTAAGTTTATCGACTTTTTTCTTTGAATCACCTACTAGGATCACACCCTCTAGCAGGTATAACATTGATAGCTTGACCCTGTCCTCAGACA
>JAOYMZ010011746.1:0-36952 GCA_025802335.1 Pinguicula primuliflora
ACTTGAGCCTGCGTGACTGAGGCTTCTACAAAAAAAAGCAAGTCATCAGTAAATAATAACTGAGATAAAGAGAACTTACTTCTTCCGAAGAGCAGCGATTTCAAGTGTCCTGCAGCTGTGGCAGCGTTAATGAGTTGTGAGAGTCTCTCCATGCCCAAAACGAAGAGATACGGGGATATGGGATCGCCCTATCGTACCCCTCTGCCCGGTTGGAACATCTGCCCTTGCCTCCCATCCCATATCACCTGAGTATGACTGGAATCGAGGGACGACATGATTAAAGAAATTAAGAAATTAGGGAAACCAGCATCCACCAATGTGTCATGAAGAAATGGCCATTCAATCTTGTCGAAAGCCTTAGCTAGGTCCACTTTAACAGCCATATACTATTTTTGCCCCTTACAAGTTCGCATAGTGTGTATAGCCTCTTGTCCTCCAATAATACAATCCGCGATCGTGCATCCTTGTATAAATCCTGTCTGGTTCAGGGATATGAGCATTGACATAAGTGGTTTAATCCTGTTGGCTATTAGCTTTGTGACCACCTTTACGCTGATATTGATTAGGCTGATAAGGAGAATATGGTTGAATAGTTCTGGCTCTGTGGTCTTTGGCACTAGAGTGATCATTCCCTGGTTGGAGTTGGCTGGTATCTTTCCATACCGAAAGACCTGCATGACAAAAGATATTAGTGAGCTAGAAACCGTCTCCCAATTATGCTGGAAAAAGCCAGCAGAAAACCCACCAAGGCTTGCGGCTTTGTCAGGGTGCATATCGAAGAGTGCTCTTTGGATTTCTCTTGGTTCTACTGGTGCCTGCAATTCAGTTAAAGAAGAATCTGGTATCCTAGGGAAGAGTCCTGATAATAACCCGCCAGTTAATAGGATAGGGGCAGCTCGGTCATTGGCTCCAAACATATCCTTATAGTAGCTGGTCACTTCTTGAGAAAGAACCTCAGGATTAGAGCTCCAACTGTTTGGTTGTAATTGGATCCTACGACTGCAAGTAGGAAGCCTTCGTTTCTTTTGTAAAGCATGAAAATAGGCGGTGGATCAATCGCCTAGTGTTACCCAATTACAACGAGAATTCTGGAGACGTAGCAACTCCTCCTGGGTTATAGTTTCCTCCAGTTCAGTGAGGAGTTTGATCTCCAACTCATTTAAATATCGAAAGGGGTGATCCGCAAGTGCCTTCTGCAACCCAGCAATGCGGTTGGGGAGTGTCTCTTCCTTTTGTGAATATCTCCAAATACATTGTGCTTCCAGTCAGGTATACACTGTTGTAGTTCTTCTAGAGCCGCCTGAAGGGGTAAGGACGAGTTCCAATGAACTCGGAGCCAGGCAGGCCACTGACGATGAGTTTCCCAAGTCTTCAAATACTGGAATTGTGCAGGTTTGGGCATTTGCTGGTCCAAACCTTTGCAGGAAAGATGAACTGGGGCATGGTCTGATGCTATTCTCGGTAGATGTCTCAAACTACACAATCCAAATAAATGCAAGAAGTCGAAGTTAGCTAGCATCCAATCAATTCTTTCATGGCACCGACCCTGACGCCAGGTATAGCAAAATCCACTAAAATCAATTGGGCTCAGGCTCTCATATGCCACCCAATTCCTGAAATATGTGAATCCTCTTGAAGGTGTTCCACCAACTTTATCCTCTGCGGAGAGGAAAGAGTTGAAGTCCCCCGCGAGTATCCACGGCCGCGAGCTACTAACTTCAGAGAGGGCATTCCAGAGGGTTCTTCTAAGGACTGGGTTGGGAGACCCATATACTGCAGTGAGGTCGATGGGAGGCAGTTGCACAGTGGAGACGGTAGCATGAATGAATTGCCAATTAGCATCCTTAATCGTGATATTGACTGTGCCGTGCCAGAGTACCCAGATGCCACCAGAATATCCTTGAGCTTCCACCTGATAAGAGTGATGGAAGTCAGCTCCAATGCTATTAATTAATATGTCTGCATCGTGGCCGCTCACTCTTGGTTCAAGTAAGATGAGAATGACCACAGTATGATTCTTGAGAATATCACGCAGAGTACCTAATGTCTTCGGATTTTTTACGCCTTGTGCGTTCCAAAAAAGGATGTGTAAATCCATAAAACTATTAAGTCGGGAAGTGTATGACTCTGACAGCAGATGGAAGCAATAAGGATGACGGAGAGTCCTCCTCTAGGGACTTCCTCCATATCTTCTTCAGGGACTTCATCCATATCAATAGGACTGCCATTCCCATCCTCCTCCGCCGTAGCAAGGGAACCCATATTCGCAGCCCCGTCATTAGCATCCGTACCAAGAGAGCCATATTTGCTGCCACGTCATCGGGTGGGTCTGGCCGAGTGAAGTCTGGGTCCAGAGGGGTGTTGACCCTTATGATCCCTGAGGGCTCCTGCGGTGCTCGAGCCACATAGAATCCCTGCAGTGGTAAGCTCTTGGTGACGAACTCCGAAGGAGAAGCTTTCTTACTGCTTGTAGCTACGTGGTCTTGGGCAAGAGGGTGAGGGATAGTAACGGCAGCATGGTGGGGAGATAGGCCCTGTCCTAAATTTGGGTGGACTGTGTGTGATGAGCTGGCTATGGCTGAAGTAGGTGGGACCTCGGGCTGCTCAGGCTAAGTGGGGATTTGGGTCTGTGGGATCACGCGTTCAGTGTGCTTACGCTTGGCTAGAGAAGGCTCACTCGTGGTTTGGTTGAGGGGAGCCTTGGAGTTCCGAACTGGTTGGGTGGTGTAGGAGAATGGAGTTGCTTTAGAGGCTTTACGGGATGTGGTTGCTCCTCTCGGTCTAGTCTTCGGCTAATCATAGTTTCTAGTGGGAGTTGGCACTGAGTTTGGTCCAGACAAGTCCGTCCCTATATCCTCATTTTTTGCAAGTACACTAAAACGATAGTTAGCAGCAAATTCATAGAGGGATTGGTTACCTATGTGTGTCGTTTTGCGTTGCTGGCGCCTCGGCTTATGGGCTATCAAACAGGTCATGTCGTCATCCTCTCTGATAGCTTGTCCAGACCCCTTCGAGGCAGGCAGTACCCGTATGGCCTCCAAAGCCTTTTGACCGTTACTTGATGCAGGGCCATTGTCTTTAGCAGAGGCCGGGGAAAATGCCATAACAGTAAACTCTGTCGTAGCAGCCTCGACATTCAACCCTGAACACCTATCGGCCAAGTGACCATACATCCTGCACTTAACACATATATTGTTGAGATCTTCGTAGCAGATTTTGTAGACCACTCCTTGAATTGTTACACTCGGCAATAGAGGCTTGGTGAGATCTAGTCTGACTGCAACTCATGTAAATAGGTCGCGTTCTGCTTTAATCGTATGGGAATCAGCCTTTAGATAACTCCCAATAGGTTTAGTGATCTCTCGCAGAAGCATATCATGGAAGTACTGGGGCGGCAAACCAAGGATACGAACTCAGGCAACAACAGAGTCCAGATGGTCCGAACGAGTGTCAAACTGAGGGTGCCACGGATGGACAGTTAGACTATGCCCGACAATGGAGTAAGGACCCCCCAGTAAAGCGTTCATATAGTCCTCCTCATAGTCCAGCTTCACCAGATAGTAACCCCTCTCCATATCTAGCAGATGAATATTGCCTTTCGGCTTCCATAGTGCGATTAGCTTCTGATAAAGGAATTTATAACTATTAATCTGCTTCAATGGCTTGATGTACACAGTGAAGGCCATATTTCTACTGATTTTTGCATTAACCCGATCAGAGAAAACGATATAGTGTTTACCGTCAACCAGGGAGTGTTGGACATCATCTTCCCCAACCTGAATTGGAATCCTAGTGAAGGGGCTTTTTGCGCCCTGTTCTTCCTGTAAGTTGGGGGCTAGGGTTTCCTTGAATGAGACCTCCGATTGAGCAGGAGGGAGAGGATCTTTTGAGAGGTCGTCCTCCTCCATGGCATCCTTAGCCATTTCCGACTTATCCTTGACCTTCAGCATGGCCGGATTGGCCACTTTGCCATCTTCCGCTTCAATCGTCGAGAGTAGAAAGTAGTGAGAAGGTAGAGCGTTTTTCAGCTAGAGAGAGAATCGTTGGTACTTCTCTTTTTTTTTTTGAAATTTTTTTATTTTAACAAAGCCATGTTGCTTTATTTTTTTTTATAATTTATTTTTTACATACGAATTATGTAATATTATTTTAATGGGTAAAAGTTATTTTAATTTTATTATATATTGCTCTACTCGTGAAATATTTTTCGAAACTAAGCAACGCAAAAATATATGTATATATATATATATATTGAAATCAGATAATGATTATAAAACTTCAGAATATATCAGACTCCTCTTCGCATTTCCGAATATGTTATATTTTCCATATGGAATGCTTCAAGAGTCTCACTTGTCTTTGTGCATGGCTCAAATTACCGGCCTCATGATCGTGTTGCATCCTCGGCAATGATAATGGCCCAGTTGTAGACTGGTGGGTAGAACCCTGTGAAAATGGTGGCTCGTCATCAACTTTGTCTCGCAAACTTGTATGTACTGATACACTAACTATTGTTGTCCATTTCGGAGTCAGCTGACTCGGGTTGTTCATCTTTTCAAATATTTCTTCTGCCTACATATTTAAATATTTATCAGATGGTTCGAATCTTATTCACAACCCATTTTGTGTACAGTAGACCCTTCCATGCACAGCTCTCATCGTGGCCATCCATTTTTCATCTGACCACTTGAATTTTATGCGAATTTTACACTGATTTCTGGGGCAAAAAAACTTGAACCCATTTCATGATAACTGTCTCTCATCTGCACCAATTTTCTCTTGCCCTTGTCTAAACTCATTCCTCTGCTTCCGACTACAGGCGATTTTCGACGGCCAAGAAAACTCCTACAGTCGCAATTTCTCTCCTTCCTCTCTCGCCCCTGTCTCCCCGTTGGCGAAAGAAAAAGAATGACGGCCAGAACCTAAATCAGGCATCAGGATTTCAGCAATTTCTGGGTTTCCAAATCGATTTCTTGATTGTGTTGAATTTGTTGAAATGTATTAACATAATTGTGGTTTTGACCAGATGTATGATTTTGTGCACAATTCTGATGCATTTTGAACGATAAAGATGGTTTGTAGCAGATATACTCACAATAATAAGAAATGGGTTTTAACAAATGACAAATCTGAAGCCGTTGGAAATCTGAAGTAGCCGTCGACCTGGATGTTAACAAATTTGAACCCGACGGAAATTTATATCAGCAAGAAGTCTGAGTAACCGTCTGAAATCTGTAGCCAGCATAAAAAATCTGTAGTTCCACAATGAAACTTGAGGTTTCCGCCACTGGAAGTTGTGAAGTTGCCAGAGAGAAATATCCGGATGAGAGAGGAAATTTTGAGACCCCGTAATTCTTCAGCAAACTTTAATTAATCTCGCTGTGATATTAAATTGGGTGGCCAGGATTGAAGCTGTGCATGGAAAGTCTGATTGTGCACAGAATGGGTTGTGCATAAGAGCCGGACCCGTAACATAAATATGTGTATTATACATAAAATAAACATAATAAAACAAAATAAAGACATACCACAACGGTCAAATAAGCCCCAAATCAACCGGCACACCAACTTGCTCCATCGGGTGCAAAATTTACGATTGTGTTGTGAGGCCCAACTCAGATAGCCATCTGCCCATTACTTGGCATCCAGACTCCACTGATATGCTGAAAGATGATTTGTTGATAACGATTTGCTCATATACCAAGATATTCGATCCAGCACGCTTCACAATAATGTTTATTCTTTCTGGCCGCTTTGGTGTACGCAAGCGATTCCCCAACAACATTCACCCCCTCTGAGAATCCTTGATTCCAGCCAATTGTGAACAGTACTATCTTCTATGTATGAACTTGACCATCTCTAAGTAAAAGATCAGCCCATCGTATGTCCGTATCAGACACTCCTGATCCGAAATACAGCTCATCTCTTTGTCTGTAAATGATGTGGAATAAAAATGCAAACCAACACAAGATAAATATTAGATAGAATTAGTAAATTATAATTAATGATAATAGATAATATATTTAAGATTGTACCTCATATGGGTCAACGACATCAAATGACATTCGGATCAAATGAACTTGGTGTGATCCTTTGTTATCACTCCTCCATCCATGTCAAAACTCTATTCCCGAATATATAAAGAATATATGCACGTCTCCGTCTTCTATGCGATGGAATGATCTGGCTCCGAGGGTGCGGTACAATGGTGCATAAGCACGAATATCCTCATATTTACAACAATTTAGTTGTGCCTCCGATCTTCTTCATGTTTTCGCTATGAATCTTGCACATGTTGTTGTACAGGCAACATAGTACTACACTCTCCCAGCTATACATGTGAATCGTCTTCGGATTTTATATGCATAAGAGCATGAACATATCTACACTATACCCTTTCCGATCAGGAAAGATTACGTCAGCTAAAATAAGCGCTATGACTCCCTGGGTAAAAAAATCTAACTTCTGTCTCGTCACTCTGATCAGTAATCTATACATTTTCAAAATGTTCCCCAATTTAGGATATCTTCATTTTCGATTCATATATATCACCATGACATATATCCATGTCGTAGTATTCGTGCATATATGCACTGATATGAGGGAAAGACCATGGTAGATCGCTAGCTAACCCAGTTGCTGGCTCTCCATTAATTGGGAGTTATCATATCATCGGCACATCCTGAAATGTGATGGTACACTCCCCGAATGATATTCAAAATGTGTGGGTGTGAGGATGTCATTGATCAATAAGAGCTGTCATCAAATGCGGATCGATCTAAATAAGGCAGTTCTGGTAACTAGCCTAGAACCCAGAAGAAAAGACATATTCCGCAACTCGCGGATGCAACTCAATCCGACGAAGGTGCATATCAAGATGTTTGGGGGTAATTACACCATCAACATCTATTCGATGCTCTAACAAACGAGTATTTCTATATTTTGACAAATCTCCAATGACATCCTGAGACTCGAGCAGATAAAGACTGGGATGTTGATTCTGACTGTAACTCATATTGATATCAAAAATAAAATTATAATAATAAGAATAATGAATAGATTAATTCTAACAAATATTTAAAAATATTACTGTTACTAATAATAATAACAATTAATAGGTTAAATCTAACAAATATTTACAAATATTCGAATATATTTAAACTAACAAATATTCAAAAATATTTTATAGAAATAACCTGGATACCTATGTTGTTAGTGCTCTTCTTTGGAAATAATGACATTGCTACGGCTCCTCTTTGCAAAATCATGGAACTGCTACGCTGCTCTCAGCATAACGATACTGAATTACCTTTCTGGTGCATGCCAGGTAGAGTGGGAAGGACCACACGATGGTGCCTGCAGTGCGTTGATTAATCCAAGCTGCTAACAGCAACACGACTTCGTGAATTACTGTATTAATAAGCGTGCTATTGCCTAGCATGATGATTTAAATTAATAAGTGCACTCTACTAGCCATCATTGCCAATGGAAGCTCATGTAGTGAATTTAGAATGGCTAGAGGCATCCGCCAAGGAGATTCTTTATCACCACTTCTATTTGCCATTGTTGCAGAAGGATTATATCTACTTATCAAAAGAGCTGCTGGACAAGGAATAATTGTAGGCTACAAAGTGGGAGAGCAAGATGTTCAAATCACTCATCAGCAATTTGCTGTTGATACAATTCTATTTGGCAATGGAATAATTAATGACACAAGGATAATGAAAAGGTTGCTGAAAATATTTGAGCTTGCCTCTGTACTCAAGGTAAACTACACTATGAGCAGATTATTATCTATAAACATTCCAAAAGCTACGCAGAATGATCAAGTATCTATCTTAAGATGCAATGCAGCCACAATACCATTTTTCTACCTTGGAGTTCAAGTGGGGCAAACCCAAGATTGAAAAGGACATGACAACCGGTTATGGACATCTTAAGAAATAGGCTAAGCAGTTGGGAGAAGAAATACATTTCTCTGGGTGGGAGGATCACACTGATAAAATCAATCCTCACCACCATTCCACTATTTTATCTGTCCATCTACAAGGCTCCTGTAGGTGTTATCAAATGAATGCAAGCAATCATAAGAAAATTTTTATGGGGTGAAAGAAACGAAGGAAGAATGAGAATAAAATGGATCGAATGGAGGATTGTTTGCCAGCCTAAAAATAGAGGCGGTCTTGGAGTAAAGGATCTGCAAGTTTTTAATAATTCTCGACTGGGAAGATGGGGATTTCATATGGTAGCAGGAGAAACAAGATTATGGCTACAAGTTATAAACAGTCTATATGGCTCTATAACTCCATCCCTCGAAGAACCTCTGCCTAAATAATCTATTTGGTGGAGGGATATACACAAGCATATCCTGAAATCTACATGGTTTAGATCCTGTATGAAGATCACAATTAGAAATGGTAGGGATATTCGCTTCTGGCTTGATATATGGATGGGAGACAAATCATTTGCGGAAAAAATTTCAAATGTATTTCAAAATGCAACAGACAAGGATGCGGTCATAAGAAAAAAGGGCAATTGGCAAGGTACCTGGTCTTGGGCGTGGCTTTGGAATCACATCTGCACGGCTACTGAAACACAAGAGCTGGAGGAGTTGAAGAACTTACTGGATTATGCACCAAGCCAGACTGGGCAACCTGATACATGGCAATGGAGAATCCCAGACTTAATTAAGTATCCTACTGGAGACATATACGTGAAGCTTATACAAGATGAATGGATCGATGAAGATGTAAACAACCTGGCGACAAAATCTTGGAATAAGCTGGCGCCTGCAAAGCTGAATGCTTTCTCTTGACAGTTGATGCACAATCGACTACCGACGGCGGACAATCCTGCACGAAGGAGAATATAGACAACAGCAATCCAGTGCCCCTTATGTTGTGAAGACCATTATACAATAGTACTACACTTATTTTTCCTATGTCCAAAATCGTGCAAATTATGGAATAGATGCTTCAATTGGTTAGGGATTCAAGCACAGGTGCCGTAAACTTTTGAGCAGATGGTTACCTTATGTGACACAGCTTCAATAACGGTGAAGCTTCGTCGAAATTGATCTCTATTCTAGCAAAACATCTTGTGGGAGCTATGGAAATCACTCAATGCTGCTATATTCAAGCAGGAGGAAATAAAGGATGAACAAGCCTATGAAATTATACAAATCAAGACATGTTTGGGCCTTTAATATTGAACTGGTGAATGGAGAGGAGAATCTATCAATTGTATGTAATTCACTACATTATATTGCATTGTTAAAAAAATAATAATATGTACATATAATTACACAATAAAATGTCAATTACCTTCATCCGGCATACCACGCGTTTATGTCTCGACAACTTTCCGCCACAAACCCCCTGTGACTCTGCAAACCTATCCATAAACCACAAAGATGCGATACGCAGTCCAAGAAGAACCCTTTTATAAATCTTGAAAACCCATCTCGCTTTTGCTCCAAGATGGCCAAAACAGGGATGGAAGTGGTGAAGGGCCTAGACATAGAGCGATACATGGGGAGATGGTACGAAATAGCTTCATTACCATCAAGGTTTCAGCCCAAGAGCGGCGTCGACACAAGAGCAACATACACTCTCAAACCTGATGGCACGGTTGGGGTTGTCAACGAGACTTGGACCGATGGGAAGAGGGGTTTTATTGAAGGAACTGCTTATAAAGTTGATGCCGGGAGTGATGAGGCGAAGCTCAAAGTTAGATTCTATGTGCCCCCATTTCTACCGGTGTTTCCTGTTACAGGGGATTATTGGGTGCTTTACGTTGATGGAGAATATCGATATGCGCTGGTTGGTCAGCCATCAAGGAGTTATCTTTGGGTATGTTTCTATTGATCTCGGTATGCGGGGTTGCTGTAGTCTGCCCTTTGCTGGATTTATACCTGTTCATGTGATTTCTAGGATTCTTGAAAAGTTAGATAGCTGATAATGAAGGCAGATGATGTTACAAGGATCTATGCCCTTTTGAAATAGTAAACTCACTACCAGATATGCATGTCTAGCAATTTTATGACAATTTGTAATTCTATTATCTGTGAAAATTTTTGAGGTGTGCTGGACTTTCGAAGAGTGACATCATGTGTGTTTTTACCTTAAGATGATGGTGAATGGGGAAAAATTTGTATTTGATTAAGCGATGAACACCATATAGAGTAGGAATTCTCATGATTTGACTTTTAAGTGTGTGTGTGTGGCTTTCTTTATTGTTGTGCATTTAAGGTGATTCTTATGATCCCTATGATTGGTTCTACATTGTTTCATAGTGATCTTATCTATTCGAAACATGAACTCAGAATTTCAATTGTTGGGGTTCTTATGATATCCAGTAGAGAGCTAATGATCCAGGAAATAGTTCTTGCTAAGAAGGAAAGAAATTTGGATTTGAGATAACAGGCATTGTCATCTGATTCTATTCTTTTATCTGAACTGACAAATTGAATGTGTTGAATGCTGTTTGAAATGTAAATATCATCTTCCCTTGCTAGCTTGATTCAAGAATTAATCCCTCATCCAAGAATCTTATTTGATCAATCCAAGTGAATGGATTGTCTGTGCGTTGTAAAGGAGAATAAGCTAGATTATATTGCCTCTTAGATTGTTCATTAGCCCGTAAATTGAACGTTCTTTGACGGCGTTATCTCATGAGCCACCATGCTACAACTTGCTTGTGTTACTCAATACAAATGGTGCACGGTCTAATTTGACTTCCTGAGTGCACATAGAAAGGAACCATTTTTAGCGGACCTGGAGTGTGTGCGGTGAGTTCTCACTGCACACTATGCAATGTCCACGTGATACTGCGGCAGATGAGCTTGTGTTCAGCACCTTTACGCAGGCCCGCTGATCGGCCAATCCCGCAGTGCCACGAGGGCAGTCCCCTCTTCCTTTTTTAGCATACCCTCAACTAATGATGCATCTCTGTACCGTACCAATTTTTCGGCACTGTAAGTTCGGCACTTACAAAAAAATTCCCTGCAAGCATGACTAATAGGAATCAATCCTTCACTAAAGAATCTCATATTGTCAATGAAAGTGTATAAGCCGTCACTGAATATGTCTTGTAAATGATATAGAATCAGTTCAGCATCTGTTAGACTGATCATTAGCTCTTATTTGGCTTCGGTAATAGGGCAATTTCATAGTCGCCAAGCATGCACTCAATTCCAGTATCGAGGCATTTGAAAGAATGTGTGATCGTTTAGATTATGAATCATGCATTGTCTAATTCGACCACTGAGTAATCTGAAGTTCTAAAGTAGAAAGGAACCTATTTTGAGCATGCACTCAGCTAATGATGAATTTCTTTCTTCTTTTGATTGTTTCATGGTGTCAAATCCTCTTATTCATACCCTTCCTCGAAAATCATCACCTCTCTGATTTTGTTTTGTTTACAGATTCTCAGCAGGCAACCGTTTCTAGATGAAGAAATCTACAACCATCTTCTGGAGAAGGCTAAAGAAGAGGGATACGACGTCAGCAAGCTTCACAAAACGCCTCACTCTGATACACCGCCAGAGAGCGAGGATACAGCCAAGGATACGAAAGGAATCTGGTGGATCAAGTCCATATTTGGGAAGTAGAATTCACTCCATGGACCCTAAGATGGTTGTTGGTACGGACAGATTAATGAGTTGCAATAATCAAGAGCATATATATATATATCCTGCAATCATCTAGCCTCTTGCTCTTGAACCATGTAAATTAATGGCATGTACCTTGACATTCGTAAAAACGTGTAATGTGATGTAGTTATCTTTTTTTTTTTGTTGTTGTTGTTGTGTGTGTGTGTAGTTATCATCTTCTCTTGTATCATGTGTGATGATTTCCCTTGGACAGTTGAAATCTCATAAGTTGCCCAATAACATTAATAAAGATCCCCTCATGCAAACCTGTGTAGGAGCTTTTCTTCATAGAGTTATGGTACCTGAATTCGTTAAATGCCTTCACACAATAAAATTTGACCAGGTTCGTATTGTCTTCTGGAATTGAATACGCTATCATCTCTTCTATCAGGTTGTCTTTTTTTTAGGTGGTAAATGGGAGAAATACTCATCTCCTTCAGTATCCGAGAATTTTTATACTCTCGACTAATCTCGGGAGCCTAAAAGCTCCTATGGATTAGGCATGGCCAATGCGCTTATGGTGGGGCTTGAACTCGAGACCTCTTAGTCAAAGTTCACCTGATTGGCACCAAACCAAGCTGTCTTAGTTCTTCTATCATGTTGCCTGATCTGCTCCCAAGCTAACTTGACTGTAAAGTTGCCATCTTGTGGTAGTTTCCAAAGCATTTGGTCGCCCTCATCAACTAAAATTGGGACATTAGCAACTCCTGGAGCTAAATCTGTAGTGATGGAACTTGCTAGAATGTTTCCATTCAAGAGGTTATGAATCCTAAATTCCTTAACTATCATATGATACAGATACGGATGGACCCCCTCCTGAAAAATGTGCAATGCCATTCCAGTCAACAAAATAGAAGTTACATTAGTCGTTCCCCAAAAGCTTGAAGGTATTTTGTAGCATCATATGCTTTACTTTCATCATTCTTTTCCAGTCTGTCGTTTTTGAATGGCAGATAGTAGGATCTAGATGTATGCAATGCAGACCAAAGGTTGTTCCTTTGTCTGAGATGTTGCATAACCTTCTTGAGGGAGTTATGCAGCAGCCAAAATTTCTGGAACTGAAACCGTGGCGAGAGAAACAAATTAAAGTCACTGCACCAGCTATGAAACTGTAGTGGCAATTTGTACAAGGCTCATCTCTTTGGGCAAGGTTCATCCCAGAAAAAGTATCTCTATCTAGGGCCCTTAGTTCCCTACTTTCGTGTCTAGGACCCTTAGTTCCCACACCTGGAGGAGGCTGTTGAAAATTAAGGATTTAATGACAGATCACACTAGGCAGTTTATTGAAAGTAGCAGCAGTGTAATCTTGTGGTATGACAAATGGTTGTCTGAAGCTTTCTTATGCTCCCTACAACATAATCACCTCTACTGATCTGGTACAATCTATCATTTGATGTGTATCCATAGTCGTGTATACGACTAATACACGACTATGGATTGTGATTTTCTGAAGACACACCAAACCAAATCAAACATACTCAGTAAATCCCGCCCTTAGGCAGGGTTTGTGATGCAGAGAGAATGGGCTTTCCCTTAATGGGCTTTATTTTAGGTTTAGTAAATTAGGGTTCTATGATTTCTATTTAAACATTGGCCGTCAGTTAGATAGTTTTAATTTTTGATGATTTGAGAATTATAGGCTTTGTGCCTCTTTGAGTAATTCTTTTGAATTTCGCCTTCTCCAACGGTATTCGAGTTTGGTCGAATCAACGTTCTTGGAATTTGTTCGTAAATCGTGTCAGATCAACGAAATTTTCTGGTATCCGACGATTAATATTATCTTTCATTTATCGTTCGTTTATTTCCCGCTGCATCAGTTGGTATCGGAGCTTGGTATTCCGTCGATTATCGCCGGAAGTCATGAGTTGAAAAAAAGAAAAAAAAAGAGTCAAACCCGCCGGAAGTCTGCCGCCGCAAAACCCTAGTGCCGCCGCCTCCAGACCTGCCGCCCCAGATCCGTCGTCTCCTATTTGCGCCGCCTCCCCGCCCAGGTTGCCGACGATCATCATTGGATGTATTGGTCGTTTGTTACGTTTAAAAAAAAAATCAAGTACTCAGCTTTTGTTCTTCTTTGATAGAAGGAACGAGAGACTTAATTTTGTCTTGATCTTGACGTAAGGAGTTGGTTATATTGAGAGAAGTTTGCTTCAAAGTTTTCTTCTTGGACAGATTGGGTACCACGATTGTTGTTGTAGTGGGGGGTGCCGACAATATTTTGATCTTATTTAATTGAGTATCATGTCTTTCTTTGTGGTACCAACTGACAGTTACGACGAGGATTGTTTTGAATATGAAGGCCCTCCCATTTTTGATGAGTTTCCCGAGGAAGATGAATTGGAATATCTTGATTATGATGGTCCACCTAGTTACGATGTGTATTCGGACGAGGAGGGTGGATTCGAGCCTTTGCGTATTTTTGATTTATTTCATCTAGAAGATGCTTTCTCCGTCGATGATGTTGAGAAGGAAGGATATATGGCAATTGCATTCTCCGTCGATGATGTTGAGAAGGAAGGATATATGCCAATTGTTGACTTCTTTCATCCAGAAGACGTTGACCCAAAAGATGAGGAAACCCTAGATGGTGAAGATGCGCAAGAGAGCGAGTCACAATTTTATGGCATCTATCTTGCAGACGAGTACTTACCGGAAACAGAGTTAGATGGTGACTTGGAGGTTTTTAATTTCTATCTTGATGAAGACAGTGATGAAAATGATCCTTGGGATCCCGGCATAAATTCGAGGACGAATTTTTTCAAACTCGGAGAGAATGATGCAGAGAGAATGGGATTTCCCTTAATGCACTTTATTTTAGGTTTAGTAAATTAGGGTTCTATGATTTCTATTTAAATATTGGCCGTCAGTTAGATAGTTTTAGTTTTTGATGATTTGAAAATTATAGGCTTTGTGCCTCTTTGAGGAATTCTTTTGAATTTCGCCTTCTCCAACGGCATTCGAGGTTGTTCGAATCAACGTTCTTGAAATTAATTTGTTAATCGTGCCCGATCAACGGAGTTGTCCAGCATCCGACGATTAATTCTGTTGTTCGTTTATTTCATGCTGCGTCAATTTGGGGAGAGTAGGATGTTTGCAATCATACTCCCAAATATTGTAATTGTTAACTTTGCCGGTGCACTGTAGAATAGATAATGGGTGTTGTAATTGCTGTAACACCATAGGATCTAGTATGTCATTTGAGTCCCAAAGCCAAAACCAAAGCACATACCATCGGAGCATAAACCTTTTTCTGGAACATTCGTATGCTTATTGCTTACCAAAAAAAAACATTTGTATGCTTATCCAAAGATACATTATATAGATCAGGGTAATGCTCCTTGAAACTAAAATCACCCAGCCAACTATCACTCCAGAACCTTGTGTACTTGTCTCCTCACCTTCAATTTGAACCATTCTTGGCTCAAAATTGACTAAGATAGGTCTTTCCACCAAACGGAAGCTTTTTTGAATGGGATTTCCATAAATTGTATCAAGTAGTTGATGCAGCGTTCGAGTATTTGCCGCCAAGGCGGCGTTTACGGCCTGGCCACCCCAAATCGGGGTTGGGCGGCCAGGCTGGGCGATCCCCTGGCTGGGCGGTCCCCTGACTGGGCGACCGCCCAGGCATCTTGGGTGACCGCCTTACCGACAATTTTTTTAAATGAATTATTTTTTCGACTCTGACCGCATCGCTTTCGCTTAGCGACTTCTCAAACACTGATTTGATGTAATAATTGACATTTGATAAGAGGAGGCCATATAAACATTTTCTAATTAAGGCTGGATTAAATTCCTTTAAACAACAAATTCTCAGCCCTCCCCAAAATTGGGTGTAACAATTTTTCTCCCACCTAATCCAAAAAATCTTCCTCGTTCCTTCAAGCTTCTTCCCTATAGGAAATGCGTCATATAAGTTGTTGCATGCCTCAAAATTGCATTAGGCATTTTGTACAAAGATAGATAGTATAGAGGCAAAGAAGATAATACAAACTTAAAAAGTATTATGCAACCTCCAAAAGATAAGATTTTTTTATCCCAACCACCTAACCATTTTTCAAGCATATTTAGCATAGGTTGCCAACTTGAGTACTTATTGGGGTACACTCCTACATGAATGCCCAGGTACTTAATTGGGAGAGTATCTTGTTTACAATTCCGCAAGTGTGCTTGCAAAGCCTTCTCTTCTCCATTCAAATTAAAAGCATATAAACAGCTATTCATTAAGTTAATTTTGAGCCCTGACCTAAATTCAAATAATCTTAGAGCCCTTTTGAAAGCCAGTATGTTATTTCTAGTTCCATTTCTAAAATATAATCGTGTCATCAGCAAATTGCTGATGAGTTATTCTCACTCACTGTCTCCAAACTTGTAACCGCGCAAGTAACCCAAGTACACCATTATGTTAAGGAAAACAAAAACCTTCCTCCGCAATTGCAATTAACATAGGGGAAAGGGAGCCTCCCTGCCTAAAGACTCTACCTATCTAAAATTCACCACAAATGCTTCTATTCATAGTAAATGATATATGAGCAGTTTCTATACATTCCATAATCCAACTCAACCAAATTTCATTGAAGCCCATGATCGTCATAATAGTCCATATGTATGGTGAATGCACACTACCAAATACTTTGTCAAAATCCACCTTAAATAATGTACATATTTTTCTTGTGCACCTTATCATCATGAAATATTTAATTAGCAATTAGGACACTCTCCAATATGTACCGCATGGGAATAAATCAACTTTGATTCTAAGAGATAAGGCTAGATAATTCTGAATTGATTCTGGTTGCAAGGGCTTTGGATAATAATTTGTAGATACTCCCTACTATAGATCTAGATCTGAAGTCTTTAATAATGTGAGAAATAGACGTTTTAGGAGCCAGAACAACCAAATTTGAATTCAACCCTTTTAATAATTTGCCGAAGGTCTAGAAATCACAGTGTTCGAGAAAGTGTTACAGTGTCTAGGCGGCTTAGGCGGCCACCTAAGCGGGTAAATAAGCGGCCTAAGCGGGAATTCGGACAAGACGGATGACGAAATCCTAGCGCCTAGGCGGCACCTAAACTGCCTATGCGACCTACCTCTCGAACAGAGAGAAATCATCATAAAAACTCAATGCATCATCCTTTAATAGTTTCTAGAAATGCTTAATGAACTTAACGGCCAATGCATTCAATATTTTTGAATCAGCATTTGATTCTCCATCCAGGATAATTGCTTCTCTTGATTCCAAGTGATGTGGCCTAGGTTCCATTGCATAATACTTTTTGAACTCCTGATTTATGTAACTTTTTAACCATGTGCGCCTCTGAGTTCCATTGCCCCTCTATCATCATCCCCTTAACTATCTTTCTTGCTCTGTTGTTCTTTAGAGGGACATACATGAAAGAATTTTTTGTTGCCATCTCCCCTTCCTCCATCATCAACTTCTATATCTTCACTTCCATATGATATTCATATTACCGTAATTTGCTATAACGAACTAGCCTCTAACAGAGGAAGTTAACATTGGATTAACATAACGATAACCTGTATACAAAATATATCAACTTTTTGCCAAACCTCAAGCTTTTTTGTTTCACAATAACTGGCATCAGCCATGTAATGAGAAGAATCCTTGCTAAGCATTCACAACATAGTACAACACTGGTTGGTTTTCTTCGCCTGCTTGTAGAACATCTGTTGCAAAATATAGAGGGAATTAATTGTAACATTATCGAGGAGAATTTTGTTCTCCTCTCTATGGTGCCGAATTCTAATTTGGACCTTAGATCAAAATTCAACAGTTCAGATCAAAAATGTTTTTAAGTGGATGTTAAATGAGTCATTTGATCTGGACCGTTGAATTTTGATCAAATGGCTCAGATTATAATTCGACACCATAGCATTCGAGAGTTGAAGAAAACTCTTATCGAGGAAGATAGTCAAGTAGGTGGTGGTTGTTTATGACAGAATGATGAGCTTAAGATGCATCGAATGGGAACTAGTGTCATATACCTGTGAAGCTGCACTCAGGTCTGAACTCTTCTCAACCAAACTGTCTAACCTCTCACCTCGGGCCAGTACACTGTCGATGGTCTTGTGCTAAAATGAAGCAAGGATATAAATTTAACATCATGACAAGGTTGTGCTACGTTCAATACTGAACTAGGTTGTGCTTATGTCCTAGTTCGTCACTGTAAAACAACATATGTACTCAACAATATATGGTTTTCGTAATTCAATAAATAACCAACGGATGCTATAATCAACAAGTACCATTACATTAAAGTTTTTTCACTTTAAGATCAAAAAATAAGCAAAAAGTTCAAGGAGCTGGATAATTTTAACCATAATGCATGTCATTTTTATTACCATACGAGATTTATTGAGCATCGAGTTATGATGCCAATGTTCAACCGTATCGTAACATTGACATCATTTCAACCGCATCTTATGATTCAAGATATGATTCGATTCACGATTCGTAAATTTACAATTTCGACTAATGATGTACTTTGACAACTATGGGTATAATCACCAAAGGAACAAAGATAATGGGGGCAAATCATTTCAGTTGTACTGTACCTAAATTTCATCCATTACCACATCATCAGTGGTGTTATAACAGTCCAGCACAGAAAGAATATGGCAAATTACGCTATTGACACAAAAAATATGGGATATTATGCGATTGGCATAGAAAGTGCATGAAAAAAAGTAGTCAATCGACTGATTCAATTTTCCTATGGAAACGTTTTTTAGTTGCCAACTAAAAAAACAAAGCTTTCTTCCAGTGCTGCCAAAGCCTCCTATCTACTGATATCAAGGTGATGCTTTATTTGTCAAGCCAATACACACTTTATTTTGTCCTAATTGATCCATCTATGATCTGTTGTGCTAAATTCATTTAAATCGGTGAAGCACAGTATTAAAAAACCGGGTTTATCTTGAATCTCACCGGATCATTTCCCGTACAGAGTTTTCATGACTGGAACAACAGATAAGAAAAATGTTTAGAAGTTCAAGAAGAATACTCACAAGGATAATTTTAGTTTCATCCAACTCCCTCTGAATTTTCAACAGCTTGTCAGCCTCAGCGGGGTCCTTGGATTTAGAAGCAAGAAATGAGTGTTTATGTGTATAAAAGAAGGGGAAGATGGATCATAGTTCCCTACCTCTCATTCAAGAGAAGTACCACCTATCAAAAAATTCAGATGCCCGTGCCCGAATAAAGTAGAAAGAAAGTAATACCTGAAACTTGGTCAGAGCTTCAGATAGATAAGGCCATTCTTCTGTGCTATCAGCCTGAACAGTTTTCCATGAATCACCAAAGTTCTTCTGATATTCCCCCAAGACCTGCCAGACCATCATGAATTTTCTTTTAGTAATATTATGACTACCGAAAGGAAAATCTTTCACGAATCTCAATTATTCATAACATACCTCGTTGAGCACTGAAAATGCACTTCGCGGAGGGTAGTGGTCATCCATGAAACCCAATGCACATAGACCATTCTGATTGTATGAGTGAACCTTGTATTCTGATTGGAAAAGGAAAATAAGTTTTTTTGGAAAATTCAACAAATGACAGAACACCTATGAGATAAAAACGTTTCCAACTTGAGCAAGACAGCAGATTTGGCACACAAAATGAGCACCAACACAATCACACAACTTTCAAACACGACGACCACAATTGAAAATCAAATTCCCTCAAGTACAACTAGAAACGGGATAGGGGCTATATAAAAGAGAAACCGATATTTATCTGATTCTCTTCCCACTTTGTTACTTTCGTAACTTTTTTCTTCTTCACAAGCCATAAAATGCCCTAATATTTTATACAAAATACAGATTAAACAGATCGTTATTCAACTATATTGATCAATTCATTGGAGATAAACAGAGTTATGGGTAATACAGAGACAGAATAACATCATCAGCACAGACTGCGAAATTGACACGAGAATGTGGTGAGCAGAATCAAGAATAGACAATATAAGAAAATATCTCAAACCATTTATCCATCAAAACTAAAAGAGCAGATCAAACGGAATCTCCTGCAAAATCCAATATAAAACCAATTGATCGGGATGAAATGTAGCAAAATAACCAAAGGAACCAAAAAGCCCCAAGCCCATATAACGCAATGAAAAAAAAAAGGAATTTTCCCTACCTGAAATATCGTCGCTCCTAATAAAAATCATCCCGATAAATGACAAACCAATCGGATTTTACCTTCATGCTGCACCGACAGCCGTTGGCTGGGCAGGGTCCTCTTGGCTACGGTCCTCCCCACAAAAACAATAAACTCCTTCACGCTCTTCCGTTGAAAGAAACCGAAACTGCTTACATCCGCTACGTTTGCCAAGATCACCGGATCCGCACCCTCTTGAGTGCATTTCAGTACCATCAAAGCCGTGATCTTTACCATCTTCCCGTCCCCAGTTCCTATTTGCAATCAAGAAAGTGAACAATCTAAGACGCCAATAAGTAGAATATGGCTTTTTGAACAAGAATTCTGATCAGCCCCGAGGAATGGAGGAACAGGAACCCTTCTGACTTAAGGGCAATTTATTTCAACCTATGGATTTCTGTGATGGCTTATGCTTTTCGATATGAAGGTTAGGTTCTTGATGGCCAATTTTTTTTTTTTTTTTATTGTGCCACTTCGTTAGAATATTTTTTTTTCATAATTGGACATGGATGAAAAATCATAATTATTCCGAATATTTAGATCGAATCAATTGAAAATGATCAAAATAACACCCTGACAGTGTGTTGGTGTGTTTGGTGTTGGGTATTATGTCCCATTCGGTTTACTTCTTCGATATGTGTAGTACTTGTAGAATCATCCTAATTATAATCACTAATTTGACTTTATTATTAAAACCACAACATGTTGTGCTTCCAAGAGTAAGGACGAATGCTCTTCCTAGCTGGGTAAGCATCCCACAGTTGGGTAGTAGAGGCATGGAACAAGCTAGCAGCACCAGAGCCTCCTCATCATGCTTGGATAATGCATTTGCTACAAGATTGTCTTTACCTGGTTTGTATTCCATAATAAAAGAAAAAACCATGAGTTTTATTAACCAATGTAACTGAGTGTAGTGTGAACCTTTAGTTCCAGCAAGTGTTTTAAACTGCAATGGTGTGTTTGGGTGATAAATGTGACGCTCCAAAAATATGTTCTCCAAAATTGCACAGCTTTGACCAAGCCAATCCGCTCGCGCTAATGTGCTGCTAATCCTGCGTGTCGTTGGCCAAACTTCGTGCTGAAATAAGCCATAGGATGTTGTTCCTGCGTTAACACAGCACTAATTCCCACATTAATCGCATTCAATGACAAACCATTTAGGAAAGTCATGAAGCACCATGACAGGGAAAAGAAGCAAAAACTTCAAGAGAGACGCAATATTTTCAGTGAAGGAAGATGACTATTGTTGAATAGAAATACTAAACTTGTATAAGAAAATAAGAGAATAATAAGAAATAAGAGAAGTGAAGCATCTATATATTTCCTTCTTCATTACAAGTGTACATATATAGGACTCGTGGGATTTTGTTTCATTTATTACAAAACAACATATCCCTTGAATATAGGATGCTAATCTTGACTTTGTTATCTTTTCTTTACAAGATAATGGAGAGAGGGGAAAGATAAGATTGCTATCTTGACTTCGAGTCCCTTCATATCCTTGGGTTTAATTCAACATCTACGAAATCTTTGAGTGTAGGATCTTGTGTAATATTATCGCTAACACTTTCCCTCAAGCTGGACGGGGGTGAGACCAGCATAAGTTTGGATCGTAGGTATTGAAATCGACTCGTTCCAAGTCCTTTGGTAAAAATGTCTGCTAGTTGATCCTGTGTACTGAGATGTTGTATCTCAATATCTTTGTTGAGAACTTTCTCCCGAATGAAGTGATAATCAACTTCAATATGTTTTGTCCGAGCATGGAAGACAGGATTCGACGCAAGTGAGAGTGCTCCTATATTATCACACCACAGTATAGGGCGATGCCGAAGAGTCACCCGAAAGTCTTTGAACAACATCCTAAGCCAATATAGCTCTGCAGTCGTCAAGGCCATAGCTCGATACTCAGCCTCAGTGCTGGAACGAGATACAACATTCTGCTTCTTAGCAGACCAGGATATAAGAGACGATCCAAGTAGAATACTGTACCCAGTAGTGGATCGTCGATCCACTCTATCTCCAGCCCAATCAGAATCACAGAATGCTTGCAGTTGCAACTTGCCTGGAGTGTACCATAGTCCCAAATCAGGGGTACCTTTGAGATAGCGAAGAACACGTTTAGCTGCTCCCCAATGACCAGTGGATGGGTTGTGTAGATGTTGACACAGCTGGTTAACAGAAATGGCAATATCTGGTCGAGTTAGTGTGCAGTATTGAAGAGCTCCCACGGTTTGACGATACAGATTGATCTCAGATGATGGGAGAGGCTCACTGTCAGTAACACAAGGTACCCCTCCAGATGCAGAACGAGGTACCACCAGGAATGATCAGGTAATTCATGGGATCTCACAAAAAAAAAACCCTGCTCTTAGGCAAATGAGATGACGTTTAGGGTCCCTTCATTAGATCATTGAAGAAACTGGAATTGGATGGATCTTAACATCCTTGCAGACAGAACTCAAGACATGAATCAATATAATTAAAAAGCACCAGCAATACAAAATGCAAACCTGAACATGAAAAGTAACTAAGAGCTGATTTCATCACACATCAATGGTGGTAAGAAATTGCAGCGCACAATTAGGACTAAGGGCAGTAAACAATAGCAAAAATAACAGGCAAAAAGATTACCAAATGGAGTGGACTGGAGTGGAATTGAGTAAATTAGGAAGAAGAGAACGTGAATTCTTTTAAACCTGTTAACAACATGGACAGAAGAAAATTCATGGACAACCCCATCGAGCGAAGCACTTCTGCTGCTGAAAACTGTGATTCGTGTAGAAACATGTTAGAACCAATATAATAAAATGTGGTGGTTTACCCTATTGCCTTGGTACCTTGGCTTTTAAGAGTGTAAGTCCACATTCATTATATATTGGTCTACACGCACACACACGCATGAACCCGACCCCAGCGGATCGGGTTTGTTTCAAAAATTCAACTTGATATCGGAGTTCACTATGATCTAACGATCCAAGAAAGATTGCATCTAAGAAGCGCGGACGCGGACACGGACACGCGACACAATACGACACGGCACGACACGAGACGGCAATTATCAAAAATTAGGACACGACACGTTGGGGACACGCTTAAATATGTAATTTTATATATTTATTATATAAACAATAAAATACTCATAAACCTAAAAAAAACATACATTCCATAGTTAAAAAATCATCCAGTATTTTGTTCCAAAATAACTTGAATACTATTGATTGTATTTATATTTTTTTCCAAATAATATCAATACATATTACATAAATAAGATACTTAGTAATAATACGAACAAATAAATGATATATGATCAATGATATATGGTCTTTGTAAATCTATATGTATCCATATAGGTTAGTTTACAGACAAATAAATATTGTAATAAATTAATAAGTTGTGTATATTATAAATTGGCACACAAATCAATAAAAACTATTTAAATTTTTCCTCTCTTTTTTCTCTTTTTTTTTTCTCCTTTTTTCTCTCCTTCCCTCTACCTCCTCCTTCCTCCCTCCTTCTGCTGCAACATTTTTCATCCAAATTTTCGATTTTTTTGTATTTGGACTGGGGGTGCTTGAGGCCCCCCCAAGCACCCCCGTAGATCCGCTCCTGTCCGTCACCCGCCTTCTCGTACACCGAGTTTAAGTAGTTCTTTATTAAGTATATGAACAATTCAGGTCTCATAGCTAGTTTTGTTGGAAAAAAGTACATAAAAATTCTCAATGATTAAATCGTCGGAACCTCATCTCATTGGAATATGAGACTTTTGATATTTTACGTATAAAGTATCAATTTAAAAAATAGGACACACAAGAATTAAATACGGTTGAGCATGCTAGGGTTTTTTTAATTAAACTTCAATGGTGGGAGGATTATACGTTAAATAAATTTACAAGGTTGAATAAGAATGAAAAATTGTATTGCCTAGCATGATAGGGTTGAACATAATATCTTGCTCATTATTAGACGGAAACACCATATGTACCGGAAATGGGGTGTACCAAACCCGGTATGGGAGTTCGAGTCGGTGAAAAAAATACGTCAATATTTTCGGAATTCTCATGTTGAAATTTTTAGTTTTGGCACAAGAATTTTGGAAATATTCAAGCATTTAGTTTTGGAAACTTTGCTAAAAAAAGTTTCAATAATCAAATGACACCGTTACCAGTTTGAGTTAAGTTTGTTGCTTTTTAAACCTATATTTATAAGATTTTGGAATTTTTGGACGTCAAAAATGCCTAAATAGAATTCTATGACAGATTTTCAAAATATTTTGACACGAGAATTCAAATGATTTTTATTTGCAATCCAAAATTGCCGAAAAATCTCCATACCGGGTTCAATACTCGTATACCAAGCAAAGCCCATTTTTATTATTTTCGGTAATTGCAAAGCCCATTGTTATATAGCGATTTAACCATTTAAGTTGTTTTGATTATTATTATTATTATTTTCAAAATCACAAATTTAGCCTAAACCCTCATCCCATTATACTATTCATAATTTTCACTACGGTTCACATTTTTTTAATTCCGACAACGAAAATCTAAATTGATCATATTATCGTAAAACTTATATATAGGAGATCAAAAGCTCCATGCTCTGTCGCTGTTTGGATAGCTTAATCATCATTAATTTCACATTTTCTCCTTGATTAAATAATCCTTAATTGAATTTTAGAATTTTCCCGCGACTTGAACCGTACCAAAACATGTGGAGTAATCTTACGGTGCCGACCGTTAGGTGCCAAATAAATGAGTTATGTACTGAATTCCAATAAAGACCATCAAGATTGTGATCCAGCAATTAGATCTGACAGTCATGATTGGAATTCGAAACATAACTCATTTATTCGGTATCTAACATTCGAAATTTTTTCCCTATTTATAAGCTTTGCAACGGTATGATCAATTTCGCTTTTCGTTGTCAGAATTTAAAAAAAAATTCACCTGAAAATTTTGCACCGTCAAGAAGTCAGAATTTTGTACATACATACGTATCGAGACAGGAATATAGCTAGCATGATGAATAAACCCTATAAAAATACATTTTGGGGAAATAAAATGATAAACCATATTACTAACAGAGATAATTAGGCAGGGCACAGCCAGAGGGGCCAGACAGACACATGTTGCAACATTATCAAAACCAGTCCAAACGTTAGAAACTCTGGATGAATCTAATCCAGCAAATGTCAGCCACGAAAATGATTAAGCAAATAAATGCCTCCAACAAAAGAAGAGTGAAGGGTTGATAGCTCAACCGAGAACTAAATGTTCGAAGCATTTAGTGCCATCACCTTGCACTGCTCACTCATGGCCACAAGTTGGGCCTCTTTCTTGTCCAGAAGAGCAGTCAGCCTCACATTTTCTGTCACAAGTTTCTGAACCTCAGCTTCCTTCTGCATCTTTTCATTCTCTAGCTGAGTTGTTTTGGCTACGAGCCTGAGTTGAATAATTCGTAAATTTCCAATCGATGAAAAAACACATTTCTCACCTGATCTATCTTTTGAAGTGTAGGCATATAAATAAGGGATGGTGAGAACAAATAGGAGGCCAATATATTCAGGAAGGGATGCAGGGAAAAGCTGTTTGACTACGGATCTACCAGAAGCCAGCTTAAAAATAAAGAAACAAACACACAAGCAGACTTCTAAAACAATAAACCAGAAGTTGAGAAGCGAAAGTTGCCTAAAATGCTGCCTAATCCTGAACGATAGGATCAAACTAACAACTTGTAAGAGAAAGGAATTTCTCCATTAAGAACATTGGATTTCACTTAGACAGTATGCTTAATTATATCCAATCCAAGTAAAATAGAAGTTTATGGAATCCATTGCAATCCTAGTTAACTTGGTTCCTATACTAGGCATAATATTGAAAACCAAGTTTCCATGCTCTAAAATATTATGTATGACATGGGATTTATCAATTATGATCCCTCTACTACCAAATCACCTATGGAAAAGCTTCCATCAGCTTTCATATGGCTATATAGATGTCTTGAACTAGAATCTCAAAGTCATAAAACTTGCACTCCTGTATAGTACGTCCTGAAATAGCACTTATATCGAGAATGGGCCGGTGTCATTTTCTCAACTGAAGAGACTTGCACCTAGTCGATAGAGGTCAATACTAAGGATTAATGAAAGATTGAAACACGAAAATATCAGGCCACAAGAAAGCAACGGCTGCAAAGCAAATTTCAGCTTAAGATCAGAAAACACTCTCTAGTAGAAACATTCGATCCAATTATTTTGAGCACTGATCAACTTCTGGTACCTTCATATTCATTTAAACAGATTAACAGATAAGAATACCTATTCTAAATTTGCCAAATAGTACAATCTTTAGCTTTTCGGGTTAAAATTTCTTCACTATGATTAGTATTATATTACCAACTTTACACAAGCAGCATTTTGTTGATCACTCTCAGTTATTAAAAGCACAAATAAGTGAAAAAAGATACATAGTGACTCAACTACAGGACTTATTACTAGTTCTACATCTTTCTTCATTCTTAGCAGAAACTAGCATCAAGTTTGCATACTGAACTGAAACAAGAAAATTGATTAGAAATTAAATTAGGGGTTTAAAAATTAAGCCAAGATACACTGAGCAGCAAACAACTAACGAAGTATCAATAACTGTACCATGGACAATTCATCTAAAGATAACAATAGATAAATCAACGGCAACGATTCCAAAGTCGAAAACGCATTAATCCAATTACGAAATCAACTGACCGTTCGAAGTGCTTTTCAATCGTCTGAAATTGTTTCTCCGATGAAATTATCGTCTCCCTCACACTGATCAGGGTCCCGACATACGATTTCAACGATTCAAAATCTCGCTTAACCCGGCTGAGCTCTTCCTCGTTTTCAGCAGCTCTTTGCCTTTGTCTGGTAGTTTCTTCAACCAAATCTTCGACTCTCTGCCTCATCTCGTTCAAAATACTGTTCGTCACCAAGGCAAACTGCTCCATCTCCTCTAGTTTCGGAGACATCTTCTCAATCGATTCGCCTTTTTCCTTCCTTCTCAGATTCTGTTTTGCCAAGACTTTTCCGTCCGAAAGAACTTTCTTTTAAGTACATAATTTGTCCAGATTTTTGTTTTTGGATGAGTAATTTGTACAGATTTCACTGTGAAAATCCATTCTTTTACTCATTAAAAGAAAAACGAAAAATAAAATAAAATATTAACCGATCTTAATACCTTCGTGGCCCCAAGATTTATCAATAACTCATTTTTGTCGAAAGAAAAACCTTCCAAATGAACAAGACGCTTTCAACCTCGATTCGGTTCGAATTATGTCGCGGGATAAATCCTCACACTCATACTCGTGGCCTTCCAGAGAGAGACAATGGAATAAGTGCAACTCGAATTCCCGACCAACTTCCGGCGAGAGTTGTTAAAATATGCACACGGACGACTACTGTCGTCGAGTGAAACACGACTGCCGTCAGCTAAATTGGGCTAAACGGATTTCCGCTCAGACCGAACCCGTTTAGCCCATTTTGGAAAACGGGTGGATACGAGCGGTTTGGATTTTAGAAAACGGGCGGTCCAGGCTTTAATCGTTTAACAAAATGGGCGGTCCGGTTTTTTAAAAATGAAAACGGGCAGATACACGCGGGACCCGTATAACCCGCATTTATAATTAAATATTTTTAATTAATTTTTTATATAAATAAATGGAAAGATACGGGTAAAATGAACAGGCAAAACGGGTAAAACAAGTTAAAATAAAATGGATAAAACGGGTTAAACGGTTAAATTAATTATTTTAATAAAAAATGGGCGGACACGCTGCCCGTTTGAAAATGGTCCGATCCGAGCTGGAAAAAAAACGGGCAGTCTTCAGCCCGCTCATTTTTGAAAATGGTCCGATCCGGTCCAGACAGACACAGACCGTTTTTGAAAATGGGCGGACGGATTTTAGCCCGCCCGCATGGATGCCTCTCTCTAGCTGAAACCCAGAAGGTGGAAAGACACTTTGGAGGACAAGAAAGACATTTCATTTGAAAAGACAATGTTTTTGTTATTGCACTCCCATAACACTTATACGTGTAAAGAACATATAGTCGCACGATACAGTTCACTGCTCCCCATACACACCACAGCACACTATTCTTAAACTCCTATACGTTTAAAGCACATATGGTTGGGCGATGCACCTCAGCGGTGATAGGAACAAATGCACTATCCAAGGTGTGTGTGAGCGAGAATCGTGGCGCTAGACTCGAGACCTTTTACACGAATTTGAACTGAACTTATATCTTATATAAAAAATAAAAATCAATTTAAATAATACTCATATCAATTCTTTTTATTTCAATTACATAAAATAAAGTTAACATGTTACAAATTATCGTATCAAAGAAGTTGAAAATAGAGATTTCATGTCCTTTTCCTTTCGATAGTGGATTGTCCGATTAAGATTTGGACTAAGAACATGAAGATTTTGCTTATGTCATTTTTCTTCCAATATCGGACTGCGTAGATGAAGCAAACCGATATTGAGGTTATTCCCGATACTTAGGATGATGTGATCAAAAACTTGGTTGCAAGAGAAGAGGGAATCCTTCGCTGGATGAGAGAGCGATGACAAAAAAATCCATTCTCCAAACTCCAGATCTTCAAGAGATGGAATCCAACAAAATTGAGAGTGCAAGGTTCATTGGGGCACCTCACTTTATCCCGGAAGACATACCGACACCACTTCACTGGTAACCACACAGTGGGGGGTGTAATTGGTAGAAGACTGCTGGTTTGTCTTCCAGAATAAAGATAACTGAACATAATAATATTGTGTATCTCATTCTGGAGTGGACTGAATCAGAGAAGTAAGCGACGTCGGCAACCGTGTTTCAAATGGGAGTGAGTTTCTTGTTGTTGTATTTATAGAACAAGAAATTTGCATTAATTGCATCATTGCAACTTCTATTTCCCATTCATTTGAATCGAGAAGGCTGCTGGTTTGTCTATTTGAAGTAGTAATTATTTACGTTGAGGACGTGGTATCCAGCGATTTCTCATTCATTGTGCATGAAATGACGTCAACTTTGAAGATACACGTAGTCTTTGGTTTAATGCAGTCTCCTCGAATGTTGCGTTTATTAACGGATAGTTGGAGCACGAATGGTTTGACGAGTTAACCACATCGGGTCTCAGTCGTGTCAACTGAAGTGTATTTGTCCCTACTAGGCTATTCAGGATGTTTAACTATGACGAAAACATGCGTGTTGATTCATTTTGAATGTATCCGAATGAATTTGACAAAACCAACACGACTCATCGCGTTAGGAACGAATGCACCAGTAAGACGAATTCATGCTCATTATCAATCAATCCGTTCATCCATTATATAAAATTGACACAACTCGTCGCATTAGGAATTAATATAAAATATCGAATACTCATATCAATCAATCCTTTCATCTATTATATAAAATAAAGTCAATAGGTTAAAAATGTCGTAGTTAAAGAAGCTGAAAATGAAGATTAAAAAAATGGAGCTTCATGTTCATGTCATTTTTCTGCCAATGTTAGGTTGCCCAATTTTGATTTTAACCAAGAACATAAAGATTCATGCTCATATCATTTTCCTTCCAATGTTGACCCACAAACTTGATAGAATTGCTCAACAACAGAGCTTGATCACAATCAGAAGCATTCCAAGAAAGTAGGTCAAAATTGTAAAACCGTCTTGTTGTGAGGCCAACCTTTATTACCCCATAATAGGAATTGCTAGAAGAGTTGGAGCGAACACAATCGTGAGAGAGCAAAGTCCATTAGGGGTAGCTTACTTTATCTCGTAAGACATATCAACACCACTTCATTGGCATGCCTGTGTGTGTGTGTGGGGGGGGGGGAGAGAATTGGTACAAGACTACTGATTTGTCTTCCGGGATAAAGATAACTGTACATAATAATGTGGTGTGCCTTATTCTGCCAGGGACAGAATCAGAGAAGGAAACAACGTTGGCAACCATATTATGAATGAGGAGTAGGTTTCTTGTTGTTGTTGTATCTATTTATAGAACAAGAATGATCATAATTGCATCGTTCCAGCTGTTCAACATCACAACAGTATATGAAAAGACTCGCTCTTTTAATAAAAAGATGCAACACGCGCAGATAATGAAAAGACTAAATGCGTAGTCTATTTCTATAAATAGACTACATGTGCAGTGTTAATGCAGACATATCTCTTTAGAAAATGGGTTTAGGGTTATGGGTTTAGGATTTTGGGTTTAGGGTTAGGGTCCGATTGAGATATACAGGTTTACGCTTAGCCGTCAGCCGTGAATAGAACAACATGAACGTTGTACCTAATACAGATTAGTTGGACCACGAATGCCTCATCCAGGTTAACCACGAATGCGTCGTGGTTTTATTGACTGTCGAGTTCTTTCCGACTTGGCTATTCGGGTATTTAATTATGGTTAAAATAGATGACAAAACTCTAATTACTCTACTTGCCACGCTAAGTGAGTATGAATGGACAAACATGCATGTGAATACATTAGTTTATATCAGGTGCTAAGATACTTGTGGGATTGGGGATAATATTTTCCAATAGATTGGAAACAAATAGACTCCATTACATTCCTTGTAAGAGTAACTTGTGTGTATGTGAATCGATCATACATTGTGCATCTCACGGTTTATATAGGCGTTACACCAAATTTAAACTGTATAAAAGTGATGAATTATAGACCACAATTATGAGTTCATGCGTAATTATCAGATTGTGGTTGTTTAGTGTTATTTTTTAGGGTCCGATTGCGTTATCTGGGTTTACCCCGTATAGTCACGCTCTTACCATCAGACGTGCTTATAACATGATAGTTAGAGCACGAATGACTCTTCTAGAATAACAATGATGAGTCGAGGTCTTGTCGATTGCTTTGTTTGTTTAATAGTTTAGGATCCGACTGCGATATCCGGATTTACCACGAATAGTCGCGCTCGTATCATCCAACGTGAATAGAACCACGAATGTTGTGCTTATTACAGGATAGTTGGAGCACGATTGACTCTTTCTGGATAACTACGACGGGTCGTGGTCTTCTCGATTGCTTTGTTTGTTTAATAGTTTAGGTTTCAATTGCATTATCCGTGTTTACCATATATGTTGTGCTTAATACATGATAGTTGGATCACGAATATCTCTTCTAGGATAACCACGATATGTCGGGGTCTTGTTGATTGCTGTGTTTGTTAAATAGTTTAGGGCCCAACTGCGTAATCCGAATTTACCACGTATAGTCACACTCGTACCGTCAAATGTGGATAGAACCATGAATGTTGTGCCCAGTATAGGTTAGTTGGAGCACGAATGATTTTTTCGGATAACAATAATGAGTCGCGGTCTTGTCGATTGCTTAATTTGTTTAATAGTTTAGTGTCCGACTGCATTATCCGGGTGTACCACGTGTAGTCGCACTCGTACCATCAGACGTGAATAGAACCACGGATATTGTATTTATTACAGGATAGTTGGAACACGAATGACTCTTACAGGACAACCACGATGGGTGTCAATCTTGTCGATTGATTTGTTTGTTTAATAGTTTAGGGTTCGATTGCATTATACGAGTTTACCACGTATAGTCGCATGCATACCGTCAGGCATGAATAGAACCACTGATGTTGTGCTTATTATTGGATAGTTGGAGCATGAATGCTTCTTGCGGGATAAGCATGATGGGTCGGGGTCATGTCAATTGCTTTGTTTGTTCCGACTATGCTATAACGAGATATTTAAGTATGCAAAAAATATATAACAAAAGTCTAATTACTCTTAACTGCTACACACCAAAAAAATTTGCTTCGCTAAGCGGAGTATGAATGGTGTTTTCGGGTAGTCGAGCTTGTATCGACTGCTGTGCTTATTCTGCCTTGTCGAATCGTATGAAAACGCAGAGCATGTAAAGACGTGACATATTAATGCCGACGAAGAATATATTGTAAATTTGAAAAAGGTCTGGATACTGATTCCGGGCTCACCACATATATTATAATTGATGACAACCTCATACTCTTGAACCATTCTTCATCTTGTTGCTAGCTTGCAAAAATAAAAATGTCAAATCGACAACGACACGGTGTCTCCCTCACTCCCACGCACACCAAAGTTGCAGCCTCTCCTACTACCGCGCATGCCGACGTTGCAGTCGTCTCTAGTGCAGCACAAGCCAACGTTGCAGCCGCTCTTACTCCCGTGCACGTGAAACCCAATGTCCCAACTCTATCTCTAGTCGTCATTGCATTGGATGAAGAGGACGATGATGACGACGAAGATGACGATAATGAGGAGGATGAAGATGATGAGGATGAGGATGATGATAATCAAGATGACGATGAAGATGATTATTATGATGGCGACGACAACGAAGATGATTATTATGATGGCGACGACGATAAAGATGACGGCTATGATAAAGACGACGATGATGAAGTTGACGAAGTGGATGCCAAGGAGGAGAACAACGACAAAAATGAGAATTCCAATGAAGGCGATGAAGACGTTGATGAGCTACCCACCAAATACTCCGAATCGTCCAACAATTCATGGAGAGTGTGGTCCCCGCACTCGCAGATTTCAAGGATAAGTTCGGCACCATCACCACTGCCTACGTCGGATTCATGGATGAGTCCGGCCAATGATGGTAGTCAATATTGGTAACAAACTTTTGGTCGTAAGTAGTCGTTTTAAATGAAAAATACACTGTGGTACTTCATGTAGCGATTTATGAGCTTTCTTAGTCTTCTTCTTTTCTCTCATCTCGATGGGAACAACATGGAGATATATGCCTCGACATGCTTACGCGGCATAGACACTTGTGAGTTCGGTGAGAGAAGATTGTATGCCACGAAATTGAGATTCTCACATCAAAATGGACGACCCATATCACGAAATTAATAATATTGTCCATATTTAGCTAGAATTCAAAATCAAACACACCTTCAAAAATCTTAGATCCGACTTTTTCACGTTAGAACTATCGATGCTCTCTGTCTTGCTGTCTCTCTCTCACTCTCTGAATGAATGTTCCAAAAAGAGAGCCTATAATGGAGAAGCATTACAATAAAAATATTGATTTGTATATTCCGATGATCGAGTTTTTTTTTTGTAGGCATTTCGATGATCGTGGTATCGTAATTGTGGTGGGGGTTGGTGGGCATAGGTGTAATCATTAGGATATAACCCAACAAGTCTAATGATTCCTTATCAAATGCAGCGAATGAATCTGTTGGATTAAGGCATCCCAACAAACGAAGCAATTCAGTATTTGTCTTAGAAAATCTAGAATTAAGCTCCATCAGTAGATAGTCCAAAACAACATAGAACAACTCAGTCTGAAAATGAAACAGATTAGTCATTCGTGCAACTCTTCTCTTTGGTTTCCCCCGACCTACATATGTTTCATTCATGTTAAGGACATCAACTCCATAATGAACACAAAATTCAGAAACCTCTTTCAATAATTTATCCCAACCACGATCCCTCAAAGCCTGTAGTCTCATCTTAGCCACATTCAGTAAATCCATTGCATTTTCGATATCTTGCTCTTTTTTTTGCAATGCTATTGAAAACTCGTTAGTAATTCCCAACAAACATTTCATGAAATGCATATTGAAAATGCCATCAAATATTGTCAATTCTTCCCATAATGTTTCTGCTTCACGCCGTAGCGTTGAAGATGAATCAGGATCTTCTATATAAGTATCAATCGAATCTAGTACAAATTGATCAGAGACAAAAAGACTCAAGATACTTGAGTAAAATGATCCCCAACGAGTATCAACAGGTCTTCTCATAATCGTTTCTTGATTCAGACCACTCCTACTTTCAATCTCACCAATATTTAGTGCTTCCTCAATCATACCTTTTTCCTTTTCTTTAAAAATATCTAACCTCTTGCACGATGTACCAACAATATTTGTAACCCTTGATAGGATGTCAAAGAAACCTTCAATCTTAGTATGAGACCTCGGAATAGATATCAAACTCAATTGAAGTTGATGGGTAAAACAATGAATATAAAAAACACAAGGCTTCTCTTGTAGAATTACGATTTTCAAACCTCTTATTGCACCTTGCATATTACTTGCTCCATCATAATCTTAACCACGCAATTTTGAGATACTTAGTCCATGACGAGAAAATACTCTCTCAATAGCTTCTTTTAGTGCGACTGCAGATGTACGAGAAACATGCTCAACTCCAATAAAACGTTCAATCATATCTCCCTCTTTGTTTACATATCTTATGACAACTAAGATTTGTTCTTTCACAGCAACATCACGTGATTAGTCAACCAAGAGAGTAAAATAAGAGTCACCAATATCTTTGATAATAGCACTATAGTCTCAGTACCAGCAGCCATACAAATATCCTTTTGACAGTCAGACGACGTAAGTTTTGAATTACCAGGAGCATTATCAAAGGAAACATTACCAACCTCCTCATTTCGAGAAGCATACCAATCAAAGAGTTCAATATAGTTTCCTCTATTATACGATGACTCAGATTCATCATGACCCTTGAAAGGCAATCTTTGTCTCAACAAATAACGACAATAATCAGTAGCTGCATTTAATCGAATTCGATAAGTATCTCTATCTTTCCTTGTTTTTTTGTCGCAAGAGCATTAGTGCTTCCAGTGAGAGTCTGATCCATTAGGTCATCATATTTCTGCTTTGCAAGTTTATGAGACAAACTTGTTTGATGTTCATCCACTTAGACTTCTTTTTCCAATTGTTAAACTCAGTCCCTGCAAATGCATCTGCTCCACCTCCGGTATTTGAATTCCCAAAAACATAACAGTAAAGACAATATGCCCTATCTTTTGATATACTATATTCTATCCAATTTTCATATCCACTAAACCAACCTAAAACAAATCTTCTTTCTTTGCTTGTACCAGACTGTGGAAATTTATGTTTAATAGGTTGGCAATGACCCATACCTAAGTGAGCTCGTCGTACTCTATCCCTATCATTAGCATTATAGCTCATGGTTGGTGGGCGTAGTCCAGGATCAGCTGGAGGATGATTTAAATCAACTTCCATAAATAGAAGAAGCTTCATGAAAGATACACAAAATTGATATCATATGCTTGCACCACAACATTTCTTAACCAAAGATAGCATTTTTATTGATAGCATCTCTATCTCATCTCATTTAAGGTCATTTCTCAATTCAAAGATAACATTTTTTAACTAGAGAATTGCTATAAAACGTTGAAACCAGAGAATGACAAATACCCCAAGGTAGAGTAAGAATACTAAAACCAAGTAAAATATATAAGGCTTGATAAGTTACTCAAGAAAAATATAATCTCCTAATGCCACTAACGACGTGCAAGAATAACACATAAGTTGCGTTTGCCACAATATTTCTCAACCAAAGATAGCATTTTTATTGATAGCATCTCTATATAATCTCATTTAAGGCCATTTCTCAATTCTAAAGTAGCATTTTCAACTAGAGAATTGCTATAAAATGTTGAAACCAGAGAATGACAAATACCCCAAGACAGACATGTTGAAGATGGCATCATAAGTTGAGGTCAAAGAACAAGATGCTACCTTTGCTTTAGAAGGACACGTAAGATACCAAACGCTCAAAATCCAACCTTGGGGTAGTATGCACAAGATCTCAGTAGTAAAATCCTAAACGAGATATGCGTAAATAATAGTCAGAATATAGATTTTGCAGTACACAAAGCACAATACATATTTCAGCAAATACCAAACCTTTACCAACGGAACTGTGCATGTCTTCCTGTTCCTCACCGTGAAGCTAGAAACCTAAATCCACCAATCCAATTCGTGGACTGGTTTAGTGGTTTAGACAAAGACCACTTCAGTATTAATTATATTATTTAAAATTCAAAAAAAATTGATATTTTTTTTTTGGATTTTTTGGGGGGGCATATGCCCCCCAGGCTCAAGCCCCTTCGCCCCTGGGTAAAGGTATCGAAATTTATACATTCACATTGGAAGGTACGCAGCTCACCAGGAGACTATTTAGGTTTGATGACTTTTACAATGTGTTGACTACATCTATGAATGATAAAATTCAGAAGAAAGGGTGAAGAAGTTGGGCCGCCCCAACACTCGGGTCACGAGAGCCCAAGAAGAAGAAGCGAGCCCGGTCGTTTACGATCGGTTCGGGTCTTGTGTGTGTAGGTGCGCGTGGGGTGAATTTGGTAGGAATGTGGGTGTTACCATTAAAACTTTGAACCCCACAATTCCTATTTAAATTACTTCTCTCACACTTACACTTTTGGTGTGGGACAAGAACTCTTTAACACTCCCCCCTCAAGTTCAACTAGGCAAGCCCTGTCGGACTTGAATGACACACCGAAGAAGAGCGGAAGCGTACACAGGCCATTTGGTCGTTAGATCATTATTGACTCAGATACCATGATAAATTTTATATAAACTGGGTCGGCTCTAAACGCGAGTCAACGGCCGCCCGGCCCATCACTCTCGGATTAATGGGCTTTGAATAAATCGAATTCAGAGATAACTTGGTCTCGTGTATGCAGGTGTGCTTGTGAGGGTTGTGAGAACGGATCTGGTCCACGACACTATTATCCATGACAATTCCTTAATTTCCATGACAAATGATCTGGTGTGTTAATTTACAATCGGACGAATCAGATCAATTAACAGATTAAAAAAGATCACGTGACCCGCCAAAGCTCAACTAGACTACAGTAATGATTCACCGCCTGCACGATGGCACGAGCATGACAGGCCGAATCTCCTCTCTTGAACACGCCGAACCCGACGAACATGCCGAACCCGACGAATACGCCATCGCATCCTACCTACATCATCAGCGCAACGTTGGAGGGGTGACCACTCTGCCAGCGGTGAATTGGACAACGAGGAGCCTCCCCAACTGCTTGGTCTGCATTACAAGGTTGTACGGTGATTGGATCTTCTTCGTGAAGTTGAACACTGTTGGAAATTAAAGGGTTTCGGGTTCCGGAAATTTTTCTCAAAAATTCGAACCCAACGACAACCCAACGTGTGTTCATGCTCTTGAGGTCATGGGGAGAAATTTCGTACCTTAATCTCCGAGAATTTGGACG
>JAOYMZ010011747.1:0-20857 GCA_025802335.1 Pinguicula primuliflora
AAAATCAGTCACCTTATTAGGTAAATTTGCGAAACAAGTCTAATCAAATCAGTCACCTTATCAGTCCACCTTATCAGCCACCTTATCATTCACCTTATCAGTCACCAGTCACCTTATCAGTCACCAATCACCTTATCAATTACGAGTCACCTTATCAGTCAAATTTGCTAAACACAAAGTGTGTATTCAATATTGCAAATACTGTAAAAAAAATACTGTAAATTAATGGGCGCGCAGTTGGCAAATGCGCAGTTGGCAAGCGCGCGAATTAATGGCCGCACAGGTGCCAACTGCACGGAGATATACTGAGCCCGATAAGGCTTGATGTGATAATGCTTGATTATTCCCTTGTGATGCTTGATTCTTTGAAAGCTTGATACATTATCACCTGTTCGGTGTCGTGGTTACTTTGCCCTGATTACTCTGTAGCGAGTGATAGAATAGTAAAAAAATTTGGTTAAATGACTACATTACCCTTAATTTAATCTCCCGTTCAGTAGGAATGATTGAACAATTTGCTAAGGCCAACCGCTAATCAGAAAACCTGGAAATGGATCCGAATGGAAGCAGTATTCATAAATTCTACATAACTCATACCTGCAGTTTTCGTAACCAAAACAAACAAAAAACCAAAGCATAAGTTCAAACAAAACGTCAAAAATTCAACAGACCATAAGCAACAATTCGTCAACAACAGAGTTAAAGTAACAACAGTGCATCAACAACAGACAACATAAGCAACAGAGATCAGTTTTTCGGAAAGGAGTAACTGGATCCACTCTCCTCTTTCAGCATGACCTAGATTGACCACATCGTCCAATCATGAGGAGACCTCATTAACGTATAGCCAATTCTCATCTTCTCTTTGAAGCTAGGTGCATCACCAAGAGCTTCTGCTTCTTTGTCTTCCTTGGTCTGCATCCGCTTCTTGATGAAGTTAAGAGTGGACTTTGCTTCTTCAAGGAAAGAACCCGATTCATCTTTCTTGGATATTGTAGACTTCTTCCTCTTCTTCCCAGCACTCTCTTCTTTGATCGGAGCATCCTTCTTTGGTGATGAAATTTCAGCATATTCCTCATCAGCTTCACTATCGTACTCATCAATGAAGTCTTCAATATCCTTCGTGCTGCCATAGTCTTCCCTGATCTGTGCAAGGTCTGCAGCCCCATCTCCAGTAGCACGGTCCTTCTCGAAGATCTCGCACCAGTTGTCATAATAGGGCCACGCCATACTGTTCAATGATTTAAACCCTGGGTTGGCCTGTAAGACAAGCAAAAAGATTATTCCAATGTTTAAACATACAAAAACACATCAAAACAATATATAATACTTACCTTAACAATGGATTTCCAATTCTCTTCGTTGTCAACGATGATCATGTGATTATTAGGATCAATTGAAATACCACTCATACTCATGAAAGCCAACAGAGTGTAATACTCATTCTTCCACACATGGATCTTGGACTTCACATGAGGCTTTCCCAAGATATCACTACCATTTAGTTTTGCCAGAAGGCGGGTCTAAAACCATTATCAGATTTCATTCCCTCTAGAACCAACTCTTTTGCAGAATCTAGACAAGCACGTTCCACTATTGGTATCCAGTACCTCTTTTTACGTCCCTTGTTAGTAGACATAATCTGAAAATTCAAAAAAAAAAAAGAGTACGTAAATAATGAAGTCACCACCTCAGATCAAATAATGAAGTCAAACACCATACCTTATTAACCGAACTTAAGTTTTTTCCCATTTACTTATAATCCAATTTTGTAAAATGTCTTGAATGATGAATGCAGGATGCCACGGTGAGTAGACAAGTGCAAACATTAAAATAAAATACAAAGATACAAACTGATTTGGTGAAAATATGTTGAAGGTATAAGAGTGAATGAGCAGTGAAGCATGTTCATGGAATTAAGGAAAACATCCATGGGAGCTAAGCTAACCTACAGAAATGTTTTTCACAAGCTTGTATCCACTTCGGACCAAAATAAATCCAAGATAATCTACGAAGCTTATCTACGAAGAATCCTACGGAATAACCATAAATTGAATAACCCTAAATTCAAACAGTTTTTGAAGAACCCTAAATTAAAGAACCCAATTCAAATAATCAGACTCAATTTCGAAGATTTCAATCCGTAGATCGAAGAATAACCATAGCGTAAACAACAAAATCAAACAGTTTGGAAGAACCCTAATTAAAGAAAATCACGACATACACAGTTTCGAAGATTTGAATTCGTAGATCGAAGAATAACCATAGCGTAAACAGATTACAAAATCAACTTCGTAATATAACGTGGCTCTACAAAATCAACTCCATGAGAGGAACATACTGGGAAGAATTGGAGAGGCGATAGCGGAACAGGAGACCGGCCGAATGAAGAACCCAGAGGAGATCGAATGAAAAAAAAGGGTTGGGATAGTTTGTTGAGAAATCTGAGGGTAAAATGGTAAAAAAGGATGTGATAGAAAGAAAGGATAAGTAATCCCTTGGGGATTGAGTGTCACGCATTGTCACAAATTTTTGCGGGTCACAAGGATTACTGACCGCGACCCGGAAAAATAAAAAATGCTACCAAACGACACATAATCCTTGATAAAAAAAAAGTTATCAAGACTTAATTAAGTCGCAAAATGTTACCAAACACAGCCTAAGCGTTATCAGTGGTGTGGTTTAGTGAGAAGGTAGAGAAAAATCTGAGAGAGAACTAGCCGTTATTAGTAACACTGATTTTCATGAGAGAATTTAACTTAATGGTTTGGTGACACACTATGTAACAAGAAGATCGAAGGTCATTCTAGTACTTTCGCATTTCAGATTCCCCAGTCGAATGCCCGAGAATATGCCACAGAATCAAAACCGAACCAGAATTAAAAAAATTCAAATATCAACAAAACGACCAAAAGGACTGTTCCCGCACGTTCTCGACATTTCTAGACTCGTCACCGTCATCAACAAAAGTAGCTCGCGCACCGCTCCCCTCAACATTTCACAGGAATTCGAATACTCGACACAGAAACTATCTTGTTCTCTTCTGCTTAGGCGGCAATTATACATCTCTTTCATCATTCATCCCATCGATTCATAAAGTAAAGAAAGGTACGCACCGCACTGCATACGCTGTCGTAGAAATTATTCATGTATGTTTGTGGTAATCATATACATGTCTTAAGGAAATAATCTTTTGGGGGGCTATCTGCTATGCGGTTTATAGGTGTTTTTGTTTTTCTGGTTTGAAGCTCTCTGTATTTCATGTATATGAAGCGAAGGTACAGAATCGTTGATTTTTTAAAGATTTAAATTGCTTCGATAATGGCCGTAGGGTTAATTGACCGAGTTAATTCATGTTTGTCAATAGCTGTTCTTATCTTTTTTTTTTATAGCTGTTCTTATTTGCTTGGTGGATATATACTTATTTGGGGGTGAACACATATTACTGATAGAAGTAAATGAGGATACAGACCATTTTCTATCTGATCAATATGTTTCGGTACAAATGATTGGCTCGCCTAATATCTGATTTTCCTAATATTTGATGACGATGGTGGGCTGTGTCAAATTCTTATGAGATTTTGAACTGATTTTGAGTATTTCATAACCCTTTGCTGATTTTCTAAACTTGCAGATATGAATCCAGAAAAGTTCACGTACAAGACAAACGAGGCCCTTGCTGGGGCACATGAGCTTGCTCAGAGTGCTGGCCATGCTCAGTTCACCCCACTTCATTTCGCTGCGGCTCTAATCTCTGATCCCAACGGCATCTTCCGACAAGCAATTGCTGGTGCCGGTTCTGGAGATGAATCAGCAAATGCAGTGGAAAGGGTAATCAACCAGGCTATGAAGAAACTGCCTTCACAGACTCCTCCCCCTGATGAAGTACCAGCAAGCAGTTCGCTGATCAAGGTCATCCGGAAAGCTCAATCACTTCAAAAATCTCGTGGTGACAGTCATTTGGCAGTTGATCAATTGATTTTAGGGCTTCTGGAAGATTCCCAAATCCAAGACTTGTTTAATGAAGCGGGGGTTGGGACGGGTAAGGTGAAAGCTGAAGTTGAGAAATTGCGGGGCAAGGCAGGCACAAAAGTTGAGAGTGCATCTGGGGATTCTACATTTCAAGCCCTGAAGACGTATGGGCGTGATCTTGTGGAGCAAGCTGGAAAGCTTGATCCAGTTATTGGGAGAGATGAAGAAATCCGAAGGGTTGTTCGGATTCTTTCGAGGAGGACTAAAAATAACCCAGTACTCATTGGAGAACCCGGTGTGGGTAAAACTGCAGTTGTTGAGGGATTAGCTCAGAGGATTGTGAAGGGTGACATTCCTAGTAATCTTGCTGATGTGAGGCTTATAGCTTTAGACATGGGAGCGCTGATTGCAGGAGCGAAATACAGAGGTGAATTTGAGGAGAGATTGAAAGCTGTTCTGAAGGAAGTCGAAGATGCTGATGGAAAGGTTATTTTATTTATTGACGAGATTCATCTTGTTCTGGGCGCTGGACGAACTGAGGGGTCAATGGATGCTGCCAACCTCTTCAAACCAATGCTTGCTAGGGGTCAGTTGAGGTGCATTGGAGCAACAACACTCGAGGAGTACAGGAAGTATGTCGAAAAAGATGCTGCGTTTGAAAGGCGTTTCCAACAGGTTTACGTGGCTGAACCGAGTGTCCCTGATACAATCAGTATCTTGAGGGGCCTGAAAGAGAAGTATGAAGGACATCATGGTGTTAAAATACAGGATCGTGCACTTGTAGTTGCAGCTCAACTCTCATCACGGTACATCACAGGTATGAATTCTCAATTTTTCATCAGTAATAAATTCTCTTAACATGAATTATTAATCATTTTAACGCAATTTGAAATGTTAGCTTGGCATGCTTGAATTTTTTTCTCATGCCGAATAACACTTATCATACCGAAATCTATTCTAGGCCAGTGAATCTGTGTCTAGCCGAGATCATTCATAAATTCGGCATGGTAAGTTCGGCATAAGAAAAAAATTGTGGCATGCTTACTCTTGAAGTTTGTCTGAAGCTGATAATCTTGTTTGTGTGCAGGGAGACACCTCCCAGACAAGGCAATAGACTTAGTTGATGAGGCTTGCGCTAATGTGAGAGTTCAGCTTGACAGTCAACCTGAAGAAATTGATAACCTTGAGAGAAAGAGAATTCAGTTGGAGGTTGAGCTCCACGCACTTGAGAAAGAGAAAGATAAAGCTAGTAAGGCTCGATTAGTTGAAGTGAAGAGGGAACTGGATGACTTGCGCGACAAACTTCAGCCACTAATGATGAAGTACAGAAAAGAAAAAGAAAGAATTGATGAGCTTAGGAGACTCAAGCAAAGGAGAGAGGAGCTGTTGTATGCCTTGCAAGAAGCTGAAAGAAGATACGACCTTGCAAGAGCTGCAGATTTAAGGTATGGAGCAATACAGGAAGTGGAAGCTGCTATAGCCAGGCTTGAAGCTGGTGCAACTGAGAGCGAAATGCTTACAGAAACTGTTGGACCAGAACAAATTGCAGAAGTTGTGAGCCGTTGGACTGGTATACCTGTCACGCGGCTTGGCCAGAATGAAAAGGAGAGATTGATTGGAATGGCGGATAGGCTGCACAAACGAGTTGTTGGGCAGGATCAGGCCGTTAAGGCTGTCGCTGAGGCCGTTCTGAGATCAAGGGCCGGGCTCGGGAGACCGCAGCAGCCAACAGGTTCATTCCTTTTCCTGGGGCCTACAGGTGTTGGAAAAACTGAGCTTGCGAAGGCTCTGGCGGAGCAGCTTTTTGATGATGACAAATTGATGATCAGGATCGACATGTCCGAGTACATGGAGCAGCACTCTGTTGCTCGTCTGATTGGAGCTCCACCTGGGTAACCTTTTAATATCTTTCGGAGCAAAGTCTAATTTTTATTTTTACAACTGTTGGTGCCTTACCTTACATAATCTCTGTCAATTCAGATACGTTGGACACGAAGAAGGTGGGCAACTAACAGAAGCTGTGAGGAGACGTCCTTACAGCGTTATTCTCTTCGATGAAGTTGAAAAAGCACATCCCACTGTATTCAACACTTTGCTTCAAGTGTTGGATGATGGGAGGCTCACAGATGGTCAAGGCAGGACAGTAGACTTCACGAACACCGTCATCATTATGACATCAAATCTCGGAGCAGAACATCTTCTAAGGGGATTGATGGGGAAAAGCAGCTTGGAAAATGCTCGCGAGATGGTGATGCAAGAGGTAATGTAGGCCAACCCCAATTGCTTCGTACGGATCCTTCTCTTCTCGTGTTGGACATGTTACTTAATTCTATTTTCCCTCATCAGGTGAGGAAACACTTCAAGCCTGAACTGCTGAATCGTCTGGATGAAATCGTGGTCTTTGATCCTCTTTCGCATGATCAACTGAGGAAAGTGTGCCGGCTCCAATTAAAAGAAGTTGCAAGCCGTTTGGCGGAGAGGGGCATTGCATTGGGAGTTACTGAAGCAGCAGTAGATGTTATACTGGCTGAAAGTTATGATCCAGTAAGCATATATATATTCATGAAAAAGCCTGTTTTACAACCCCTTTCCTTACCAGTAAACTGACCTCCCTCACCTATGTTTCAGGTTTACGGAGCCCGTCCCATAAGAAGATGGCTGGAGAAACGAGTGGTGACAGAGTTATCCAAGATGCTGGTGTGTGAAGAAATCGATGAGAATTCAACTGTGTTCATCGATGCTTCAATAGACGGGAAGAATCTGACGTACCGCGTGGAGAGAAATGGGGGTATTGTGAATGCTGCAACTGGAGAGAAGTCTGATATACTGATACAGGTTCCCGGCAACGGCGAGAGGAAGGCAGAAGCTGCTCAAGCGGTGAAGAGGCTGAAGATTGAAGAAATAGAGGACGATGATGAGATGGATGTGTAGAAATGCCTGGGTTCGTTTGATATGTTTGTGTGAAACTTGAGAAGTCATTCGGGACTCTGTACAAAGGAATGTTTGGTTTGGTGACACGACCTATGTTCGAGTAAACTGCATTCGAATGCTGGAATAATGTCTGTCATTTTTGTGTGTCTGATGAGTAGCATGGAGTCATCTTTGGATGAAGTATTGGTCACTTACAACGGTTTTTTTACGATCAGAGTCCATTTAGCGTCTAGACGGTTTAGTCGCTCGTTTAGTCGCTAAGCGGTATTTGGACTGAGCGGAGGGCGACTGCCCAATGTTTAGGTGGTGCTTAGGGGGGCTGGTTCGTGCCAACTGACGGGTTGAAGGATTCTGGTTTCGTTGATGCTTGATTTCACATCTTACGGATGTTTACGGAATACGGATACCCCAATTTTATGTTGCCTCTAATTTCGTCTAAGAGTTGTGGTATGACCTTCTTATGTTGCGGCTTCAATTTCCCAAGTGTGTTTTGCTTCTTTGAGGCTTGCTTCAATGTCCTGTCCACTTCAACCTCGATTGATGTTATCTGTTAAGTTATAGTGATAATGTGTCCGTATACAATTTTTTGGCAAGTTGTAAAAATTTTACAACTTATTTTTAGCATTACTTTGACTACAGTTCACCCATATTTATAATATTTTGATTGCACATGATTCTCGCGTCTAATTGAGACCAGTTTGTTGGATTTAACAAGTTACAACAAAATCAATGTTGAATATGAACTACATTCAAGGGTAATTAGTATCATCCTTTGAACAAGCCTTCAACCAGTGCTAGACCATGCATCCAAAGCTTTATGAGTTTTACAAGGGTGGTTTGATACCAATGTGGGTTTCTAAATCACCCTTGTCTATTTGGAATTTTGATACAAGGCACGACCGCTTGGCCTGCACACACACCTGTGTTGGTGTGTGGGCTCACCAGCCAAGCGGTGCAAAAACGGTGCTTAAAAGTGGTGCTTAAAAGCGGTGTCTCACAGTCATAGCTGCTCTCACGAAATATGTGCATTTCTTGAGTGTGTTGTGAATGAGTTGATATGCAATCCATCATTTGGTAACTTTCCCTATTTTCTGTAACGTGTTTGGAAAATTCTGAAATCACAAACAAAACAAAACCCGTATAGAAAGTACTGGACAACTAGAGGAACACAATAAAGAACTAACTCCTACACACAACATACATTCATGCTCACATATTCTAAATAAAGCTCCATTAGATACTGATACTGATAAGAGTACAAAGAAAAAGAACAAACTAAGCTCCAAAACAGTAAAAAAAAAAAAAAACATCAAAAATAAGGAACTAACAAAAACTGAACTTGAAGAAAACAATATCCCAGAATTCAAAACGAATAATAAATAGATCAAAGAGAGAGAAGATGAGCTAAATTACTCATCCACAAGTATCAATTTCAAAGATTTCCCTGGCACCTTCACTGGTGGGCCCATATAGGGTCTGCACCCGCTAAATTTTTTGTATATTTGGACTTGTACCCCGTCGCATCTCCTAATTAGACCACATGATACTCTCAGGATACGTGTCCTATATAAAGCGCACCCCATTATTAGAGGTCAAGATCCGCCACTGGGCACCTTATATGTGGACCTCACAACTCACTCTTCAAAAAATAGCGCTAGGCTTAAACAAGATCTAGACAACCTCACCGCCAAATCTGATGTGCAAGAGGAAAACTGCCCAAAACACAATTCTAAATTATGGCAAAGTGCAGATGAATTCGATACACCTGATCACGAAGAAGGTGAGTTCAGAATATATCATTCTCGGCAGTATAAAAGAAAACACAAAATCTCACATATACAAACAGGTGAGCAATACCTAGATATTCCCACTAATAAACCAATAGCGAGATATCCCATTAGATCCCACATCCGAAAGTCTACAGACATAATCTACTTATTTGGAATATAAGGGGATAGTAACCATCCAACAATAGACAGATTAAACAAACTAGTCCAATTACATCATATTGAAATGTTAATCATATTAGAGCATAAAATAAATAAAGATGAGATTCAATCAACAATTAAAAAATTAAAGTTTGATAATGACATTTCTAACATCTTAGAACATATTAATAGAACTGATTATTAACATAATAGAACACGATTTGAGGAAAACATTTTTCTTCACACTGTCTTTCATTTTCATTACATGAATATATATGTACAAAAGATGGGTGCAAAACTCCTCCTAACTCCTACCTACAAAAGTCTATGCAATCCCTTAAATGAAGGGATTGCATGACTTTTTTCCTATCCTACCATGACAATTTGCTTTCGAAACTGAACCCAAATGGAGGGAGCCATGGAGGAATGCGAAGACGACATTTTCTACTCACCAGAAAGAATCCAAGAGAAGAATGGAGATGATGGATTCATTTACTTTAACAACGACGGCCAAGAGAAGATCACTTTGGATGGATTCGTTTGCAAGGAAGTGAAAAATATGTACATAAACAACGAAGAAGAGAAGAGAAAGTTGGAACAGATCAGAGATATGGTTGCAGACAAAGATCCGGATTCAAAGGTACAAAACTTAAAACAAAAACTAGTTTGCCAAATTTGAGCCAGTGTCATATGTGGCAAATTCACATGAACCCCGAAATAATGTGATTCATAGATTTTTCCTAAGCGCGTGATTATGATATAATTTTTGTTTATTCTATTTTTATTTGTGATTGTGGAATTATTTTCTGCAAAAAAAAATAATGTATGAACATAACTAAGTCACCTTCTTGAGTGAAACGAGGATAATACCAAGTTAATGAGCATATCACATTGCCTTCTAACTGACAAATTTTTATTTACCCAACCACGTAGCACTTCTCTAAACTTTACGACCATCGGATCCCATGATGCAACAACGTTTTCTATTGCTCCAACAGGCTCAAGAAGGTAAGTTACATGGGAAAGGTGTGTTAAAGTAAAAATGTGACACGCTAGAAATATAAATATCAAACAGTATATAATGATATGTGGTATTTCACTGTATTGACCCAGTATTTTGACTTTTAAAAGTTTCAGCTCACATTCATTATATATTGTCTTATGTGTATACATACGTAGAGGCCCGAACTCATCGGGCCAGGTTTGTTCCAAATTTCTACTAGGTGTTGTATGATTGTAATATATTTCTTTTAACGAAAAAATAATTTTTTTCGTAAAATAAAAATCACTACTATAAATTTAATTTTAGTCCCCACTCACAACTGATTGAAAGCTTATGTCTATCTGCCCATTTCATCGTGTTGTTACTTCAATATTTCATGGGTTTGATATATATATATATATATAGTTAGGATAAATATGAACGGTTGATACAATTGTGATCGACCCACTATTATTAATGAAAATTGTGTCGGCGTTCCCCCAACTACTCCTCCATGAAAGGCCTTATCATCTAAGTTATGTTTGAGAAGATTGTCCTCTGGCCCATGTCTAAGCGTTGGGCGGTTACCTTCCGTCAGGTCTGAATGTCGCTTAATCACCAATTAGGGTTGCCCACTTAGGCACTAAGCGTGCCCTTATTGCACAAGAATTGCCTATCACTTTCTCGAACACTACATCAAAGTTATTAACATCTTTACAGTCAATCATCCATATATTAATGCTTGGATTTTTATTTTTCAGTGTGTTGATGACTTGACCCTTTTACGTTTTCTTCGAGCTCGTGATCTGCATTTGGAAAAAGCTTTAGCATTGTTTATGAGACATTTGAAATGGAGGCGAGAGTTTGTTCCGAACGGTTTTATATCTCCATTAGAGGTAACTAATCAAATCCTTGATGGTAAAGTCTGCATCCAGGGGACTGATAAGGAAGGATGCCCAATTGGAATCTTGTTTGGAGCAAAACACTTCCCTTCAAGAGAGGGAATGGAGGAATTCAGAAGTATGTTTATTAAATGAAAATTTACTAAGATTTGTCAGGGGTGTCCAAATTTTACCTTTGGTATCGGTATACCGGTATCAAAGATAGGTACCGATACCTTAAAAACTGGTACCGGCCCCTATTAGTACCGACGGTACCGGTAGGTACCGTTTTAATACAATTATTTTTTTAATTTTTTTTTTCAATTAAAACGTATTTTTTAAAAAATTTATAAAAAAAATTTAAAACGGTAAACACCTGGTACCGCTTACTAAAGTAAGTGGCGCTTAGTACTGGTACCGGTACCAAAACGGGGTACCGGTTGGGGGTCGGTACCGATACCGGTCCTAGACCAGACCGGTACCGACTGACCGGTTGGCCACTCCTAAAATTTGCTACTCAAGTATTCTTTTTATTTTTCGGAGGGGGTTATTCATTATTTGGATGTTTTTTTCTTTCAGGATTTGTGGTGTATGCTCTTGATAAAGCATGCTCGAGGTAAGTCCAACAGCCCGTAAGCAAGCAAAAAAAAAAACTATTGTAACTTGAGAAGCAAAAATAATATAGCACACATTAAATGAGATACTTCAAACAAATGCCATATGCTGCCATATTACTGGATATAGCATCGGGTACGACTAAATGTTAAAAATAAAATCTCAACTATCATCCAATGCCCTCCTGCCCAGTGGCAGAAGTGTATTTGAAGTGTGATATTGGAAGTGTGTTATATCACTACTCCTTGAAAGTCGGCATTGGAAAAAACAATAAAATGTGCCAAAAAATTATTTCGACACTTTGATTTTTTTAAAATATTTTTTTTGAAATCAAAATACAAATACAGATACAAGTTCAAGTTCCAGAATAACAAAGCCTAAAAGTGTTCAAAATGCAAGTAAAAAGTCTAACTTGAAAATTAAAATTAATCAGCTGAATCGTATTGTTGTGTAGGCGAGATATAGCTTTAGAAATTGCCCGTGCCTGTGGAGGAATGATCAGTTCATTCCTCCAACACCATACCATAATATGTTCACTCAAACTTTCGTTATCCTCCCAAACAACCCCATATTGGGACGATCGCCCAGATCGCTTAGGCGACAACTTCTCGAATACTGGTCCTTCCAAGTTAAGTCCACCCTATCAATCTCCCCTTAGATTTTTTTTATCTCAGACCAAATCGAAAAAACAAATTATTTGGGTCACATGTCTTTCTATCAAAAATGATGAATGTAGGTAAGGATGACAAAAAACACAAATTTTCAGGTACAGAATGTTAGGATCAGATTAATGATATTAAGTCAAGAATGTTAATCCTGACCATCCGAGTATTTTGAATCAACGATCACGATTACAATTCTGGATCTAACATCATTAATCTGTACCTAACATTATGTATCATAAAGTTTCTCTCATAAAAAATACCCTCCATATTCTAACTTTATATTGGTTTTATCATTTCTATTTTATTATTTTACATTTTAAAGTTATTATTGATTTTATTAATTATTGTGTCTTGTTTAAATGTATATTTTTAGGGATAGTCAGTTTCGTCCCATACCTTAAAATTGGAACCTGCTAAAAAAATTGGCCAAACGGTGTGGGACAAGCCTTGACTACTTTTGGAGATAGTGAGTTTTGTCCCATACCGCAAAAGAGAGAAGAAAACAAATTCTTTTTTATATACTACAATAACAATGATTTGTTTGAGAATTGGCCGGGTGCTGGGAATCCAAAATATTATAATGCATCCAGATTTGACTCCTATAATTCATTTACCCACCACATCATTAGCAATGTCACCATTAATACGTATTTAGTAATAATATAAAATTAAATAATAAACAAAATTATAACTTATGCCGCAAAAAAAGAAATGTGTGAGGAGAAAGAATAAAAGAGCGATAATGTGGTTATGAATATGATGTGACCACATGTGTCAATTGAAAATGTCAAAAAAAGATATAGAAGTGGTATCACTCTAATTGCATAATAATATGATTTAAGGTTTATAGCATTTAATTCTTAGGGTTTATATGATATGGTTTTAGATTTGTATGACGGTAAAATGACTATAAAATTAATTTTAAAAAATTAAAATAGTAGAATTCATACATTTTTACGGTTTATAGTGGTTTAGAATTTATAGTATTTAACTCTTAGAGTTTATAAGATCAGATTTTAGATTTATACAGTGACGAAAGTGCCATAATATTAATTAAAAAATTAAAATTAATAATATTCATATATTTTATGCCGTATACTATAGTGCATGACAATAATTATGCATCAAAATGGTAATGTGGCTATGATGACATATCAACGAGTGCATTTTGAGTTCCAATGCCTTATAGTGGCTCTCGCTCCATACCCGCCCCACTACAGGGAGGGGTAGGCCTGAGTCTATTTTTTTTAGATGGTGGGACGGGTATGAGTCACCCCACCCCATTATCATCATTGTAGGAAATTCTCCCATCCCTCACTAAACTTTATCGCAAATTCTCCCGCCCTTCAACGCCAACTTGCCGCCACCAGTTGACTAGGTCTATTTTACTTCACAGCTCCTTTGCTGCCAACTTCTCCAGCATCGGTTGTAGTGATAGCTGATGGATTAGTGAATCCCTCACGATTCACCTTCCCTAGTAAATAAATCGTTTACTTACAAATATCTAAAGTCTTATATCCCTATCCAATTTCGAACCACCATGGCAACCACCTGCGGCTGTGCCGCCACCAAAGTACTCTCCAAAACCACCACGTGGTCGGTCATCATTGCAAAGAAACTCTCTCTCGTCCCACGCATCTTCTTCATCGACATTGAGGTCTTGAGGGGACAGTATGGCAAGGGGCTCGCCGTGAGAGTCGTTGGGCCCTCTATGCCATCCCGTGGTTTGTACAAAATTGAGCTCACAAGCATCAAATGTGTGCTGTAACTTTAGTGAATCGAAGCAATCGGTACTGCTTGAGCGGATTGACCGTGAGTTAGCTATAGGAAGAACACAGAGAGAACTAATCGAAACTTCTTGAATCTGAATTTTTCCACTCACTATTCTATGCCTCTCAATGGGCAATTTATACATCCAAGTTGGGCTTAACACACATGGCCCATTAAATCCAGAAATAGACAGATTGTATACCAAACTAAATCTAAATAAGACTAAGCAAAAAAAACTGAACAAACTAAACACACTGCACAAAAAAACAGAACCAACTGTAACTCGAGTAACTTGAGGCAACAGCATTTTCTTCTGTCTCCAGCATCTTCATTCTCAATACACCTCCTGCAAGATGGAGCAGGGGGTGCAAGACCCAGGCCCATTTGGAGAGAAGATGAAAAAATGGTGTGTGTGGCAAAGCCTTAGTAAACAGGTCCGTTAGTTGATGAGAAGAAGGAAAATACAGAGGATTGATGAAACCTTCTTTGTAGTGATCACGGATAAAATGGCAATCCATTTCTACATGCTTGGTTCTTTCGTGGAAGATAAGGTTGCCAACAAGATGTAGCGCAGCTTGGTTATCATAGTGGAAAGGGATAGGCAGTGATAATGGAACTCTAAGTTCCTGAAGGTAATATGAAATCCATTTCAATTCACACACGGTTGAGGCAAGGCTTCGATATTCTACCTCAGCCGAAGAGCAAGACACAACAACCAGCTTTTTAGTTTTCCACGAGACTGTTGCAGTTCCCCTTTGAATAATAAAACCTGTGAGAGATTGCCGGGAATCCGGGCAAGACCCCCAATCTAAATCCGAGAATGTTGCCATCTTCAATTGACTGGAAGAAGGTAAGAACAAGCCTAGCGATGAACATCCCTTGAGGTATTTGATTACATGAAGAGTTGCGGTCCAGTGACATTCGTGCGGACAGTGCATAAATTGACTTAGCTGCTGGGTTGCATGACTTATATCTGGATGAGTGAATCCTAGATATAACAGTCTCCCCACAAGACTGCGATAAATAGATGGATCTGGTAGAAGAGGGGATGTATCATCCATTGTAAGCATCAGACCTGGAGGAAAAGGTGTACTGGCCACTTTAGCACCCTCCATGCCAAGATCAGAAATGATATCCATAATGTACTTGCGCTAAGTCACATACACACCATGTTCAGATCGCAAGAGCTCAACCCCAAGATAATAATTCGCTTCACCAAGATCCTTGATGCTGAATCCAGCATCAAGGAAAGTCTTCACTTTGTTCACCTGATCCTCTGAATTACCCATTATCAAGACATCATCTACATATATCAAGAGGCGAGAAAAAAATCAAGTTGTTCCATGATGAACTGGCAATGATCATAGGTTGACTGCACAAATCCGTAGCCTGCAAGTTTGGAGGTCAATTCAATATTCCACTGCCTGGAAGCTTGCTTCAGACCATATATTGATTTTTGCAGCAAACAAACTTGGCCTGAATCACGTGAAGGATGCCCTGGTGGTAAGTCCATGTAGATCTCTTCCTCCAGTCTTCCATGTAGAAATGCGTTATTAATGTCCAGTTGAGAGATAGGCCATCCTCTTTGTACAACAACAGTTAGCAGTACACGCACTGTGGTGTGCTTTACAACAGGTGAGAAGCTTTCATCAAAATGCACTCCTTCAATCTGACTGAAACCTTTTGCAACCAACTTGGCTTCATGCCTTGCAATTGTTCCGTCTAGATTGTATTTCGCTATGAAGATCAATTTGCATCCAACTGTCCTTTTTCCTTTAGGCATGGTGGTAAGGATCCATGTTTGATTCTTCTCACGTGGCTCCAGCTCAGAGTTGATTGCCGCTTGCCACTCAATGGATCCTTTTGCTTGTGCATAAGTACGAAGGAGGCATAGGTTGAAAGGAAACATGAGGCTGCGGAGGAGAAATTCGAAACATGATAGTCAGCATGCCATGAGGAGGTAGTTTTCACACGAGTGCTTCTTTGAGATTGGATTCAGGTGCAGATGGGATAGTTTCCTCTTCAGGGGCAGAATCATGAGTGTGTAAATGGCTGGACTCAGTTGTAGTATTGAGAAGAGTATCTGCATCAATATCTGCAGCTAGATACGACTTGGTGGCAGGCTCTGTAGATGCTACAGTGAGGAGCAAATCTGGTGTAGAAGAAGATTCAACTGCTGTTGGAAGTGGAACAACACTTCCTTGATCAGGTGATACACTAGAATCGGCTGTGACTGTAGGTTGTGCAGAAGATTTGAAAGGAAACTCAGCCTCATATCACATCCCTTGATAAGACAATACGCTTGCTCTCCAAGACATACACTTTATAGGCCTTGCACACTAAAGAATGTCTAACAAATGCGGCTTTGAAAGCTCTCGGTGCAAGCATAGACTTATGTGGTGTGGTGTGGTGATAGCACTATAGCACAGGCAACCAAACACTCTAATCGAATTTAAATTGGGCTTCACCCCAAACAACACCTCATGAGGACTGCGCCAATTGAGGACTGATGATGGTAGTCGATTAATAATATAGGCTGAGGTTAATATTGCCTCACCACAAAATTTAACTAGCATGTTAGAATGGAAGAGAAGCGCTCTAGTCATCTCTAGTAAATGGCGATATTTTCTTTCCACCACGCCATTTTGTTGAGGTGTGTATGCAACACTGCGTTGATGGATAATTCCCTTCTTGGATAACAGATTGACACAGGACTGATAAACAAACTCCAACCCTTTATCAGTTCGAATGATTTTCACAGACCACTTGTCTGACCATGTTAAGAAACTTCTCCACAGCATCATATACTTGGATTTTGTTCTTAAGATGAAAAACCCAAGTAGATCGACTGAAATCAACAATTATTATCAGAAAGTACGAGGCACCATTAATGGCAACAGTAGCATAGGGCCCCCACAAGTCCATATGCAGTAATTCAAAAGGTGCCAAAGTGTTTGTGTGTGACATGATCAGGAAATGAAAATCTTGCTTGTTTGGCCTTATGGCATGACAAGACGGAAAGGAAGGGGACTTTCCATTAACAAAAGACAAGTGTTTTAATACATTCACAGAAGTGTGGCCTAACCTTTCATGCCACACAGTGGACTACAATGAAGAGTTGACAAAAAGCACCATCATGTGTGCCTGGAGTAAAAGCAGCTGAGTTCACTGTAGAATATGGCAATGCAGGCTCTTTGTTTAGCTTTATGACGGGCTCTATTTTCAGCAGATTCACAAGACTGGAATGTTCCAAAACGTACAGTCCCAAAAACTCCCTTCCCACGGCCAATATACTTCTAGTTTTCAGGTCATGCATGAGAAAGATTTTAGGAAAGAAAGTAATATAAACATGAGAGACACGGCTAAGGCAGGACATCGAAAGAAGGTTGAAAGGGAATGAAGGAACATGTAGCACATCTTGCAATATAAGTTGAGAGTTAAATACCAACTCTCCAACATATTTCTCGACGGTCATGGATCCATCAGCTTGTTTTACATGTTGATCAGGTCATGCATTCTTGATCTTCCTAAGCAATTTCAGGTTGTTGCACATGTGACTTGAGGTTCCCGTGTCTACAACCCATTGATTTGTTTTGAGCATAGGAGATACAATAAGTGCGCGAGATAAAGTAGTATCTGTGTAGTCCAACTCCTCTGAAGGATGAGAACGAGTCATCACTCCTTCCAGTGCACCAGAGATCTCCAGTCTGACTATATCAGCCACTGCTTGAGTAGTAAGTGGATCACTGGTACTACTCTCATCTTGTGCAACAACATGTGCATATTGAGTATTCACCTTCTTGCCCTTCTGTCTTGCCTCCTTTAGCCTATAACAATTCTGGACGGAGTGTCCCTGCAAGTGGCAATGATCACAATACTGCAAGTTGAAGCATTCCTGCAAGGTATGGCTTGAGTTATGACAATAACATTTTACCTCTGATCCTCTGGGTCTATGAACTATTGTTCTGCCTCCTCTTCCAGCAGGTTAAGAGACTGGCGACTGCTTAACAACCCACTTTCCTCCTTGAGTGATTGCCTTTTGTGAACTTACAGATTTAGCCATCATGGCAGTCTGATCTGTTATCCCAGTGACGGCATGTTCCTCTCGCTGTTTCTCTACCGTGATATGGTTGAGTATGCTTTGTTCAGTGAGGGCATGGGTTCAGTAGCAAGAATCTGCGACAAGATTTGTTCATATTCTGGATTTAGACCAAACAAAAACTTCATCAGCCTTTCTTCCTCTGTAATACTTATGAGCATCCCACATTTGCACTTCACTGGTGGCCTCACAAAGCTTAATTCATCCCAAAGCCCCTTTAGACGATTATAATAGTTGGTGACAGAACCATTGCCTTACTTGATTTCATGAATTTCTTTTCTGATACGGAATACCATTGGGGAATTATACTCTCCTAGTCTTTCTCTGAGTTCAATCCAAAGATCCCTAGCACTGCTTGTGGTGTAAATGGAATTATAAATCCACGTTGCCACCATAAGATCAGCACTTTTCCATGCTTGATACTCCTCTGATTCTTCATTAGCAGGCGGTTCTCGATGCTCAACAATAAGAGCTAACTTTCTTTTAGCCCAAGTGCCATTCGTATAGCACGCGACCAACTTTGGTAACTTTTGGTATTAAGTTTGACAGTGACGAGCGCCATACCTGGTTCATCGGACTTGCGAACTTAATATACAATATACAGATTGTATAAAAAACTAAATCTAAATAAAACTAAGCAAAAAACCCCTGAACAAACTAAACACACTGCATAAAAAAATAGAACCAACAGAACCGACTGTAACACTCGGGTAACTTGAGGCTTCAGCATTTTCTTCTGCCTCCAGCATCTTCATTCTAAATATGGTTTCTGATATTCCCATTCATATGGAATATTCATTAAACACTTATCACGTCGGCTATTCTCGGCATATTCGCATAACAATGAGAGTTCGTGATTTGGGTAGATACCAAGATAACCTTGACCTAGTGGTGTGAGTTGCTGGGTGGTTGAGGCCAATGATTCGAATGTTGGTACCACCCAAAAGGGCAGATAAATCATTTGGCCCTTTCTTCAGAGGGGACATGAAAATTCCTCGGCGGAAATGGTTCATTTGGTCCGTCATATGAAAAATTGACGGAGCAAGATTGCTTGTACAAGATATTCTGAGATTGTGTTGAAACATTTTGTCCATCCTTCCTCATCACTCACAGTAGAATAAATTTATGCTCGAGTACACTAAAATTAGATTATTTTTGCTTAGATCCCAAAATCTAATCATGTCCGTCGAATTTGATTCCGACGGATAAGATTAGATCTCTTCCATATTAATAAAGTTCGCGGGTCTTGGGTCAGCGGGACTGGATTTTGACCTAGATCTCTTCAATATTAATAAAGTTCGCAAGTTTTGGGTCAGTCAGACAGGATTTTGACCCACGGGTCATAAAAACATTTAAAAAAATACTCTTCCGAGGCAAAAAAAAAAGTAATATTAGGTGTATAAATTATTTTTGTACAAACTTTGTACAAACTAATGCTAACAATTAGATTAAATCTAATTTCATTTAGATCGTAATTTTGAATTATAAGCTCAACAATTCAATAGGTATTATTAGTTTGCGTAAAGTTTTTACCCAAAAAAAAAAACTTGTTTAACATTTTTGAAAAAGTGTCGGTAAGGGTTTTCCATCCGGTTTCGTAGATTGTTAGCTTCCGGTTCGTGTCGTAGCTTATCGACAGAAATCAGCGGAAGTGTTTTTCCTCTTACAAGATCGTCTTTTTTTGTGTGTGTGAGAATTGAAATTCCTATTTGTGGCTTATCGACGACGCAAAGAGTTGGTAAGTTTTTGTTCATTAAACAATTTTTTGTAGACTGATTTCTTCGCTAGTGATAATCCGTCAAAGCTATAGAATTTTGTTTTATAAGCAAAATGTTGATTAACAAATAAGATGTAAAGTTTGTACAATAATTATAATAGGCCTTTCCGCCTCTATGTTCATCTGAAATTATTTACATATGAGCATACATGGCACTGGTAGGATCATCAATTCTGTCAGAGAATAATGTAAGTGAAGCTCCTTAGAGTTTGTTCTCAACCAAAAAACAGACATTGAATTGAAGTTTAGTTAGCATCTCTTCTATTTCCGTTCTACTGCCTTCAAAATGTGTTTTTCCTTGAGCGTCAAAGCTATAGAATTGTTGATATGTTGAGCTGTTTGTTGAAATGTGGAACTGTTTTATTGAAATTTGTTTAAATGATTTGGTTCGGTTGATCAATCTGTTGATGAATTGGTTTGGTCAGGCTGATGTATCTTTACTCATTGATTTGGTTATGCTGGTTTCCCTGATTTGTTTTCTGCTATTGCATGATTCCTGGGTCATTTACGAACAAAAATGCTAGTCATACAACCTTTTTTTATACAACATTCTGTATAACCATCAAAATGATGTCATTTTGTATTTTCACACTTTTCTTTCACTTCAGGAAATACAAAACGACGTTGTTTTGATGATTATACAATTTGTTGTATAAAAAAAAGTTGTATGAGTTGCATTGTTGTTTACAGAATGAAGGATAGCAAGGGAAAAATAGATGGTCTAATTTTGGAAGAATCATCTGTTTTTTTTTTTTTGCCTGGGAGTAGTTTTTTTAAAAAATATTGTATGACCTGTGTGTCAAATTCGACCCACGGGTCGAAATCCAGTCCGGCCGACCCAAGAATTGCATTTGCAAACTTTATTAATATGCAGGAGTGCAAAAAAAATCCGAAAATCCGAATCTGAATCCGAACCGAATGGATAAAATCCGATCGGTTCGGATTATTTCGAATTCGGATTATCCGAAAAAATAATATTTTGGTTACGGTTACAGTTACGATTTTTACATCAGAATTTCGGATAACCGATCGATTATCCGAACCGATCCGAACATATAGTGTACTGATATTCTAAATAAATACAAATAATAGTTTGGTCTAGTGGTGAAGGATTTGTAATACTCTCTTTTTCCAAAAGTTTTGGGTTCAAATCCCACCCCAACCAAATTTTAATATTTATTATTTTTATATTTAATTAGTTTAAAAATGAGGTGTGCTATATCATTTTTGTAAAATT
>JAOYMZ010011758.1:0-20855 GCA_025802335.1 Pinguicula primuliflora
AACTTGAACATATTCAATTCTATGCATAAGCTTTCTAACGATATGCCCAATTCCGTCAACGGGCAACCCTAGTGGCCAGAATTGAAAATCATGTCTAAAATCCTGTCACCGGATCCTGCACCTATATATATATATATATATATATGTAGAACCAAGCTCTTTTGCACAGCCCCTTTTGTGCACAACCAGTGCACAACCCATACCCACCACTACCCATTGTTAAAAGTGGTTGCACCATTAGAAAGGCCATGCATAGGAGATCAAAACTATGGAGTCATCCTCAAATATACATATTGTTACATTGACTTTTAATACAGAACAATGTTATTTTTGTTATCAAAATTTACTACACCTATAGAAAGCCTATACTCATGAGACCAAAAGTGTATCAGTGGAGTTTCAATGACTTCATCGCAAAAATTCTCTTAACTCTAATTATGGACTACATAACAATGAAAAGGTGCAATAAAATTAATGGCGATTATGTCATCAAACTCCGTCGAAGCATGGGGATCTAGGTCTCCCGTGTATAGACTTTCTATCAGTGTGACTAATTTCAGTAACGAGCGATGGTAGTGTATGAAAATAAAAATGAGTACAATAATATATTTATTTGTGGATGAACATATAACCTCCACTATATATGTATTGTGCACGGTTTGCGCACACAAACATTGTGCATATGAAGATTCTTATATGGATAATAAATCAAAAAGTGATAAGTAGTGGTGAATAGTAACTAAAAGTGTGTTAAAAGGCCTTGATGAAGGGTACAAAGTAGCCTTTATCAAATCTCTCCCTCATGACCTTACTTTTCTCAAGTAAGCTCAAAAAGCAATCATCAACTTGTAGTCGACCAATAATGAAACACAACATGCAAAAAGACTCAAGAATTGAAAACATAAGGGAAAAACTTAAGAAAATGAGAAAGGAGGACACAAGAAATATGAAGAGAGATTCAAACATGCATAAAGGTGAATCCATTGCACAAAAAGTATATTGTGGGATTTCCTTCCAATATAGGGCTAAGAGGTCCTAATCCCATATATTGAACAAAACAACAACTCTCTCAATGAGACATGCTTGAAAAATGCCAATATATACTTCACCTTATCATTCTCCATACTAAACAAAGAAAAAAAACCTCAAAACTACATCTAATGCCACCACGGTTATCAAGAAAAAATGGAAACAAGGCCTTATGCGGGGCTAACGAGTAAAACATGGTTAGGTTGACATGTAAAGCTCATGTTCCAAAAAATCGTATGCTCTAATATTCATAAGATGAACATTTCGGAATGTAGAGAATAGTTTAGAGCTAAGAAAGGCATGGCAAAGGGGTATACTTGTAAACCCTCTTTTGTTGTCTGTTTACTTTCTTTTTTTTCTTTTTATTGGGCATATAACAAAAATTTGGCAGAGGAGAACGGCCGCCCAAGAAAAAAAAAATCGTGAACCTTGCTTTGAATTGATCCAAATCTTTGTATATAGACTCAGTAATAATCAAAAGAACTTTATTATTCAAGTTTTTAAGGAGTTCAAATCAACAAAAATGGGAAAACATAATGTAAAGTACTAAAAATTGAATAACAGAATGTGTAAACTCAATCAAACTCAGTTGGTGGCTTGCCTCCCATCCAACGCTGTTTTATGAGGTCATAGCTTGACTTTTGATTCTTCATGTGATTTGTTTAGGAACATCAAGGAGTAACACATCTCTCTTGCTCCCTGGAACATTACCTTTGGAGGGTTTCAGCTTGAGGTGATCAACATTGATTGCCTTCCTTTCATCAAGATGTTTGATGGTTTTCTTCTTCTTTTGTGTCATCTTTCCTCTCTTCTTCGGTCGAATTGACCTTCTTCACTAACATTTGTTCACTATCATGCCTTGAGCTTTCAGCTAGTTAGTTCATCCCAAATGTTCAAGGCTTCATTAGGTGTCTTATTGAGAAAAGAACCTCCACAGGCAGCATTCACCATCTTCCTTTATGCAGGCAAGAAACCATTATAGAAGTAGAGAGTTAAATCTTATTTAGTGAAACCATGATAAGGAAAAGATGAAACTAAATGGTAAATCTATCTCCAAAATCATACAAACTCTCAGCATATGTTTGTTCAACATTGCTAATCTCCATTTTAAGCTTGTTTTTCATGACAGAAGGGAAGAACATTTACAAAAATGCTTGCTTCAATTTATTCCTTGTATTGATTTGTGTAGAAGGAAGGTAAAAGAACCATTCCTTTGCATTTCCAGTTAGAGAAAAAGGGAAGGTGGAATTAAGACAAGTGTCTTATGGGATCACTAATCACTTTAGGTTGCGGATTCGTTCATATGATATGGAATTAAGACAAGTGTCTTATGGGATCTTCACCTCCAAGACAACTAAAGATGGCAATTGATGAATTAAACTGGATTTCATTTCAAAGTTTACTCCCCCAGGTAAGTCTTGATATTCAGCAACCGTTTTTTGTAATCAAGGGTTGTGAGTTTCTTTAATGATTGACGGTCGTGATGACCAACCAAGGATTTGTTCGATATCCTCCAAATTTCCACTCCCTTGAGCCTCGGGTAATAGAAGTAGTGTGCCTCCTTTGGGTAGTTAATGTTTTCTTCAAAGTTCTCTCGAGCCCAAAATCAAAAGTAGATGTATTAGTAACCTTATGAAATGTTCTATTGGCATAATATATCCACGAACACAAAAAAACAAACAAACATAAGAAAAAAACAGTGCAAAAAAACAAACAAATAGAAACTAGAACAAAGTAGAACCTGTTCCTTTCCCCAACAACACAAACTTGATGGGTTGATTCCTCAGTGTCGTGGAATGAAAGACCCCCCTATGAAAGGTTTATTATGTTCCTCACTTACTCTACTAAGCTATAGGGATAGAAGTGTCTTGCAAGGGGTGAATCCACAGAGATAAAGATGAATCTTTTAGCCTTGTTCCACTTTGATGTATTGCTGTAAAACTGTGAAACTTAAGGGTGGGGGAGTGGGGGTAGGGTTGAGAGATTAAATGACTCTATATTGACAAGTAAAGACTATAAACTATACTAAAGACAGTATTGAGGAGATTTGAAGAGATCTAAGATGAGAAAGTACCTCAACTTATCAAAAGAATCTAGGACAAAGATCATGTGCACATACAGTTTGTGTTTAGTATTTGATGGTATACCTTGTTGTTGCATCTATGTTTTTCTTAAGCATGAGCCTTAGATTATTAAGTATATATATGTTCACCTTCTTATTCTTTTCAATAAACATCAGAAAAACCATAAAAATGTATTAACAAACTTCACCAACTAATTTTACCTGCTGAAGATTGTTTTCCTATTGTGCTGTTCTAGCGATTTTCTCTTAATATCTACTGTCTCTACCAGTTTGATTGTAGTCTTTAGGTTTACTATCAAGTTTGCAAAACAGAAACCAACCAAAAATAGCAAATTAAAGGCCCTTAAATCGTAGGTGATCAATTTAGAACACAAAAAACACAACTTCTATCATGTTGCTACTCTTGTAAGAATAAAAGTACCATCTCACCAATGTACATGATCTCCTAGGGAACTTTGTAGATCAGAAAAGGGATGAGTTTTTTTTTACGATTGTAGCAGTAGAAACAATCATATAGTTTGAAAACAACTTCGTGAACAATGAGTTTCATAGGAAAAAGTGTTGTTTTATTGCAAAACCTAAGAAAAATTGAAACTAGGAGGAGAGGGACATTGTCCTCTCATTTGTCCTATGTTAAAACAAGTAAAAGAATCTAAAAACAATACAATTCCATGCCTAGTCCAGGTAACAAGCTCTCATTTATAGACAAAAACGAGACAACAAGTCGTAAGAGGTCAAGGATTCTTCATGTTAATCTCTTAGCGTGAACACGCCTCTTCACGCATTTTCTTCAAGTATTGGACTCTAATATGGACTTCTTTGCATCTAAAAGTGGTATTAGGATTCAAATTAAATCCGTAGGTTCTTCTGGAAGGTCAGGAAGTCGAATACTTCAAGGAATCGTCACTAGAACTTCTCACGAAAATGACCAAGGCATGAGAGTAGACTTTGATATAATGGTGTGCATCTGTGTTCTCATATATGGTCTCTGGAGAGGAAAAGATTCTTCTAAATAGTTTTAAAGGACTCCAAGATCTTAAAATATTTATGAAGACATCATCTGTAAAGGATCGACATCTAGAGAGATAGAAATCACTACACGTCAACTCATTACTGAATTCCTTTCTTTCTCGCGAAATTAGGGTATATCCTTATTTGCTTGATATCTTCCTCCTCAGATCATGTCCTAAAAGATAGGTGAAAGCACTACTTTTCTTTAAGTGAGTCTTCATGTCATCATTAAATTTCTTCCTTTGCCTCGGCAAAAACAGAGTTGATCTTCACGTATCAAGGTAATATAAGGTCACAGGTATATAAATAAGCTCAAAACAACACGTTGAATGAACTTGAGGATGAAGGTATTGTTTTGAGAATGAACTTGAGGATGAATAAACTTACCAAAAAAAACTTGAGGATGAATAACACGAAGGTTCAAAATAGGGGCAAAAGTGCATTTTCATACTTCTTTTTTCAAAGGGTCTTTGAAATTTGGTAGCTTTGGAACTTGCACTCAAAACATCATATATACAACACCATATATGGATGTGAGACTCATAACACACCAAAACATGATAAGTATGGGTGAATAGTAACCAAAAATAAGCTAATAAGCTCTTTAGGGGTACAAAGTAGTTGTGGTCAATGATCCAGGCCAATCAACATCTTATAAAACACCTCACGAAGTCATGGAACTAATCATCGTACTTTGAAGAGCACTAAGAAAGCATTGATAAATCAAAGAAGATGATACCACAATATGCGAGAATGAAGATTTCCAGACTTAAAAGAGATTTTTGTGAATTATATCTCTCTGGACTTGCCTATCAAAAAACATTCTCTCTGGACTTCGATCTTTTCCAGATTGTGTCTTTAAAAATATACAATATTTCTGACTCATATAAAATATTGTATAAGGAAGTTTTCCTAGAAGACGCCTCCAAAGCCCAGAAATAATATGGAAAGTACACTAACATTTTTAGAAAGTCTAATTCAAGTTTTGTCCATTTCCAAAAGAAATTTTGTGATGAATTCTTGTAGAGGACAACTTCCAGAAATTTTAAGAATTCATGTTGATTAAGTTAAAAATCTATTCCAACATGGATATGCAAAGAAGTTCATATTCAATGCCAAGAACCATGGAAACCGCGTGAAGAGATGTGAATACACAAAGAGATGAACATGAAGACTCTGTAATCTAGTTTATGCTGGATTCTTGCGTTTTATCTATTAATAAAGATAGTTTGTTCCCTGAACTAGGCACGACATATTTGAGTTTTAGTCTTCATTTTTTAACCTAGGAAAACGGAGAAACTGTCGTTTCTCTTCTGCTCTTTTCCTATTTAGTTTGGTTTTGCAATAAAAAACAAGTTTTCCCTTGATTTCTCTTAGTCTCTGAAGCTGATTTCAAAACTATTGCTTGTTTCTTTTTCCATGATCCACTAAAACGTTAATTTCTTGGCTTAATTACAGAGTTCTTGAGTGGATCTATGAGATTTGATGAGGTCCAGGTAATTTTTTTATGAGTTTTAGTAGTGAAATCCTAGCAAAGTAGCAACATGTTTATGATTTATGTTTTCTTGTTCTAGCTTGATCACCTAGGATTAGAAGGTTGTTATATTGTTATTTTCTATTAGTGATACGTTTCATGCTTAGTAAAAACATATATGATGTTGTGGCTCATGCTTAGGATCACTTAGGATGTTGTCTCAAGACAGCACTATGAATGGGTGAAAAACCTGAAGCTTCACGATAAGGGTAAAAGTGCATATTCCTTATTCTTCTTTCAAATGGTCTTTAAACTTGAGTAGCTCTTTAACTTACACTCTAAACATCATAAATACAGCAAATAACACTTATATGGATGTGAGAGTCATAATACACCAAAACATAATAAGTAAGGGTGAATAGTAACAAAATTAAGCAAAGTAGCCTTGACCAAAACATAATAAGTAAGGGTGAATAGTAACCAAATTAAGCAAAGTAACCAAAGTAGCCTTGATCAAGCAGCATGCTATAACATCAAATATTAAACTTAGATATACACCTTGGACCCGAATGTGCATGAAATATTTCTATTGACCTTTTGTGATAGTCAAGGTAATTTCTCATCTCAAATCTATTCAAATCCCTTCAAATCTGACTTTGCTTAGGTTTAGAGTCATTAGTAGTCATAATAGAGTCATTAGTAGTCATAATAGAGTCATTTGTTTCACAAACCCCCCTAGTTTAATTGTTTTTGTAGCATACCATCAAAGAGAACAAGGAGAAGAAGATCTATCCCTTCCTCTGTGGGAACGACCCTTACAAGATATGACACTATTAACATACCCCCATCAAGTTAGCATCGCGGTCGGGGAAATGCATAGGTTCATATTGTTATAGTTTATGTTTTCTTGTTTTGTTTCGTCTGTTTGTGTTCTTGGCTATCTTATGCCAAGAGGAGCATTTTTACAAGTTTAGTAATCAAAAGGAGGCGCACTGCCCCTAATTCACCCAAGGCGCAACAAGTTCAAAATTTGGAGGAGTTGGCACAATATTAACATAGAGCCATGGATGGTCATCAAGACCTATAACATTGAAGCAACTTACATCCCCTGAATACAACAGAAGGGAGTTGGCTGTTGAATATCCAAATTTTTCCGAGGTAGTAAACTTTAAATTAAAATCCGATTTGATTCATCAATTGCCTAGCTTTAGTAGTCTTGCATGTGACGATCCAATAAGGAAATAGTCTGAATTCTATGCCATATGCGCTAGTATGCACCATCAAGGGATTAGTGAAGATTTCACCAATATGAGACGCTTCCCTTTCTCCCTCAAAGGCAATGCAAAGGAATAGTTTTATTACCTCCCTACTCAAATCACAACATGGAAGTAGTTGAAGTAAGCTTTTTTGAAGACGTTTGTCCCTTTTATCAAGTAGAACAAACTTAAGAGAGAGATAGGCAATGATGAGCAAGCATATGATGAGTTTATATGATTTTAAGGATTTAGTTGTTAAGTGTCATCTTGTCCTGATTTCACTAACCAATATTTGACTCTTTACTTCTATAATGATTTCTTTCCTGCAGATAGGAGGATGGTAAACACTGCCTCTGGAGAAATTTTTCTCAACAAGACAACCATTGAAGTTTCAGACATCTTGCATGAGTAGGCTGAAGGCTATTCGTGAAGAAGGTCAGAGGAAGTTACTGAAGAATGTCATATAATAAGATGCGTCTTCTTGCTTCTTCTTTTTGGGTAAGTAATAGCAGCAGAGTGGTTGTTTAGAAAAATTCTCCACTCGAGTATCATGTTATGTCCAGAATGTACTAATGGCTAATGCAGTAATGCTCATTTTTGTTTTCTTCTCATACAGGATGCATCTCAAACTCAAGCATCAACAGGTTCTTCTAGTACTAAGACAAAAGATATTGGTTGGAACTATGCTCGGTTGTTAGACAAAGATTGTCTTCAATGCTTGTTATGTAACAAAGCCTTCAAGTGTGGTATATCCATGTTTGTGATTGCAGGTTGAAATCAGTTCATGTGTCATGCTTATGCCCTTGTACAAAAACAAGAAAACACTCTTACCAGTAACGGCAGGACAGGAATGTTGTTAGTGAAACTGGGATGGCTTTCTTCTCTGCTTTCACGATGTGTTGAACCTAACTTAAACAGTTCATGTTTCATATGATATATCCAAACAAGGCTTGTACTGGTGTGGTCATGCAGTGGAAGGTAAACATCATTGTTCATGTGTCATGCTCATGCCCTTGTACTGGTGTACTGGTTGTGGTTACCAATTCATATATGGATATTACGAATGTTGAGTGAGGAATTTGTTTATGGAGATTGGAGATTGTGACTTGTATCCCTATGTTTCGAACTATTGATATCTTCCTTCTACAATTGATATCTTTGCTTCATATGTTTTCTTGGATGTACAGCAAAAAAAAAAGTGATGCGGGGGTTTTGTCGGCCGACTAGTCGGCCAAGCCGGTGGGCGGTCGGGGGCTGACTCGACTCCAACTTTTGGCTTCTTGTACACTGGTTAGAACACCCTGAGGTGCTTTGTACAATGATAGATAATATATAGGGAGACTAGACAACAAAGACTTAACCCAAGATAATACGTCCTCCAAAAGAGACATACCTCTTTTTGTAACCTTCCAATCTCTTCTTTATAAGATCAAATAATAGACTTCCATGTTGTTTTAATTCTAGAATTTGCCCCAACTTTAACTCCTAGATATTTGAATGGCACTGTATCTTGTTTGCAATGAAGTATATCCGAGTGTTTGTTCATGTCTGCACCTCTAACATTAAGGCTATACAACTTTTTTTGAAAGTTCACCTTGTCCAAAAACTATTTCAAATAGTTGCAAAACTCTTTTGAAGCCAATGGTCCTTGACAGTACCGTTCCAAAATAGGCTGGTATCATTAGCAAATTGTCGATGTGTGAATCTGATATCATTTCTTCCAACTTTATAACCCTCCAATTCTCCACTTACCACCATATTTTGCATAAATTCACTCACCCCTCCCTTCAGTTGCAATTGCAAAAAGTAATGAAGACAGTGAGCCACCCTATCTCAATCCCTTTTCAATTATGAATTCTCTACAAGAACTTTTGTTAACTGTGATCGAGATAGGCATGACATAGAATAATTATGTTTAACACTTTTTGGGCTTGCTGACAAATTTGAACCGCTTAAAAAATTATAAATTTGGATATCAAGTATTTTCAGACTAAAAAATTCTGACTTCCTAGCATTATTCCTAAAGCATAAAACGTGATGATGACTTTATATTTTTCTTTAATGTTTACTCCTTTTATATTTGTTCACTTTTATTCTATACTTTAATGGGGTGGAAGTAAGCAAGATTTTATTAATTTGTTATAAAAAATTACATATACTTACAAAAATCTGGCCCAACGGGCCATATTAATTCAGATCTCAATTTCTCAAATTGCATTCGTGTCTTCAAAAGGATTTTTCTCAAATCACATTCTTTGCCCGAATTCATGCAAATTCAGAGTATTTAGTGGTTTATATTAGGTATATCTAATATCCAAATTTATTTAAATTTTTATTTAAGAGTTTTATGATGAATTCTCATTTGCTCATTATTGTGGTGCTCAATAAGTGAGTGAGTTGCTCGGTTCAAATCAGAGTCATCTGACGGATGAGATTGAATGTGTCACTCAAAATGATTTAAATCACTAATTTAATGTGAACTATTATATTGACAGATGAAGTGCTCAGATTAGAACTAAACACCACACTCACTTATTGAGCACCACAATATTGAGTATTTGAGAATTACCCGGAGAGTATCCCATATACTCAAAATTCAATTAACTCAAATTTTTTAAGTACGACCTACAATATATAAATCAGAAGAAAATATCCAAAACCAATCAAATATTGAGTTCAGGTTTCGGTATAACTATAGTGTTTGGATATAACTATCGTGTTTGGATAATTTGACCATCCCTATGAATATTTTAGTGCATAGCACCACTAATCAAAGCGACGATTATTGACAAGCACTATAAACCACAACCCAAAGCACACAAAAGATCGCACGCCTACTCACAGGCACATACACATATGTGGGTGGGTGTGAGACCCACATGTGCATTATGCAACTAGGCGTGCAGTCATGTGTGGTCTCATGTTGTGGTATACGGCATTTTTGGGTTGGACGAGGAGTTATGATATAGAGAACTAATATTTGACACTATTTTTACCCATTGATAGGTATAACACTTGATTGGGTATGTGGAAGACTCACTTTTTTTATCAACCACTCACATGGTGCCACTTAAACATTAGTGTAAAAATAGTGTGATTTAATTAGTGACTTATATCATTTTTTGGATGGTTGATGCTTAGATTTATCCAAAGGTGCGGGTGTATTTGTTCTAAGAGGATGAAAGAAAACGGAAAGAATATTGGATATACCAAATCAAACCAAACATACCCACTAAATCTCGCCCTTACATAGGGTCTGGGGAGGTAGAATGTACGCGATCATACCTCCACCCCACAACAGGATGAAGAGATAATTTCCGTGGAAACCCCCAGCTCGAAAAAAAATAAAAATAAAATAAAATAATAAAATAATAATAATAAAGTAAAAATAATAGAATAATAATAGGGAGAAACAAGTATAACTGAAATACCTACGTACCCCAACCATGCACTACGTACATACCAAAATAAATGGTGCCTATTTAAATAACGATCAAACTAAATCTATATCTATAACAGAGAGCATTAAACGACCCGCAAGAGAGCAAAATTTATTCACGAAAATCACCCATCTTAGTTCCACGTGGCATTTTATGTGCAAAGATCCTGACCTTCCATTCCAATTTTGAGCAATGCCGCAGTACTTATTAACTTTGGGTTCATTAATTTTAGCACTTCTTTATTAACTTTATTCGTTTTTTCCTCCTCTTTCCTCTTTTTTGTATTTATTTTATTATACTTATTATTTTATCTTTCTTTCCTATTTAAAAATTGGATTTATTCGACAAATTGCTCACCACTTATCAAAACGGATGTAACTATAATTATTAGCACGTCGTGCACTTCCATTAGAGATGTAATTTGATATAGTTATGACATACTTAAAAACATAAGCACACGATAATTTTGCTCACCAGTGGCTTCACCTACGGGTAATTTACTAGTATGGTATATTTTAGAGATGTTTGTCTATTTCAAAAATTTTGCGGAAAAGTTTTCCTCTTTATCCAGCCGTTTTGTCATTACCACGTCAACTGGATAGCGACCGACAGAAAGACGGGAACGCCGGGGTAGGTGAACGGAAAGGGATTTCCGCCAATCAACGGAAAGGATGCGATATTATTGAGCCCACTTGGTGCCTATATATATCCACGCTTTCCACGTTAAAATCTCTCTTTATTTGCTTGACGATCCAGAGTAAAGCCCAGTTAGGTACAAGCTTTCATTTTCTCGTTTTTCTTTTTCATTTGCTTTTTTGTTGTTTACTTACTTCGTTCCTTGGCTTCCATTATTTGAGATTCACTCTTCTCAGTAGACATTACTGTCTCATCTTCTCTTCTGGGTTGCATGCTAAAGGTTCGATCTTTTGACTGTTTCAGTTGTTTATGTAGGCAAATGGATTGAAATTTTGTTGGAGAGACTGTAGTTTCTCCTAGGAGTGATTGGGTTGAATTTTGTTACAATTATTTAGTGTATGTGCATGGTATGGGTGTTCCATTTGCTGGGCTTGCTCTCCAGAAGGTCTTCTTTCCTTATAATGCTTTTGTATTGGGTTGGGTGCCGGTCTTTAAAGTTTTAGAGGGGAAAAAATGTTGGGGAAGGGAGGCTTGATACTGTTTATGTTAATTCCGTGAAAGTGAAAATTATTGTTCTTTCACTATCCTAGTTGGTCTATCAGGCAAATTTGTGAAACATCTATTTAGAATCCCATATTCATTATTGCTGGCCTTCATCATCAAAACGTTGTCTGACAGATAAGTGCATACATATTTGACCATAGGTCCATAAGCATTATTTTGTGTGAATTATTAACACATTTATGATGGAGAAGGGGCTCAGTTTGTTATGGATTATTAGATGTAATGAGAAAGTTACATAGCGATCAGCATCTGTAACGTATTGTGTGAACTTTATGGACTTGGGGAAATATAACATATCTGATCTGTTTTAGAGGTAATGCGTTGAAACTGAATTGACATATTAATCCTTGCCGTAACTGGTTGTGGCTTTCAGTTGACTTCTTATAATGTTGTTTTATGCTTTATGCGACCAAGCTATGACTTGGATGTTTTGGTTTCGGTACACAAAAAAATGTCATCAAGCTTCTTATATTGCGACTAAGATGACGAAAATATAGAGAACTTTTCCCATGATATCTGATTAAGACTGAGGTGGCTGCATGATAAGAATCCAAGAAAGGTGATAAGTGGGAATAGAAGAAGTTCTAGGTGAAGATTGAAGCACAAGGATCAAGAGGATCAATACATCTATCATGCCTTCATCATATGTAGTCTTGGTTAATGTGTGGTTTATTTATTAGATTATCTTAGTATTGTAGTTGTTAATATTTTTGGTTATATATATGCCTATGTAGTCCTCAAACTTACTATCTATGAAAATTGAGAAGTTCTTACTTCAAGTCCAGTTCCTATCTTAGTCATAAATGGGATTATAGTCTCTATCGAAGCAGTCTTACGGATTAATGTCTCTCCTATCCAACGAGTCATACCCCAGTTTCTACTCACCTAGGTCCCGGGATCGTATCACTGCATATTCCTGCTCTCGTGGATTCTCACTCATCTGCAAACACAATGTTGTGTTAAAGGCTGGTCATGATGTTTTAATTTGTTCATTTTTATAGAACTTTTTTCCATTTTCTGTTTTACCTCATGAAATACTCTTCATTTTTCAATGCTACTTTGCCCATGTGTGTGGCCATACCATGAGTCTTTTATGGAACCAGAGCAGACTTTTTGCTATTATTATTATAAGTGCTGATCTAATGCTTTACATCTTTTCTCCCTAAACCAGACATGTGATTTTGTTTGATGTGTCGAAGCTAATTCGTTACTGGAGCTACTTCAATATCCGATAACCTTGAGGCATGCAGTTGGTGGTTGCTAATATTCTGACTAGTACTCAAGTTACGTAATTATTCATTCAAGAAATGATGGAAGTGGATGGTAGAACTTCCAGCTATGACCCGAAGACTGTTTCTAATCCTTCCTACAAGCAGAATAAGCCTGCAGAGAATAATGGTGCGAGCACTTTTGCATTCGTCAATAATGTTGCTGTCTGACTTACAATCTTATCTTCACGTACCCCCTAGAAGAAAAAACTTCAGGTGCCGAACGTTAGGTACCGATTAAAGAAGTTATGTGCTGAATCCTAATTATGACGGTCAGATCTAAGTGTTGAATCACAATTTCGACGGTCATGATTAGAATTCGGCACATAACATTCGGCACATAACATTCGGCACATAACATTCGGCACTGTTAGCTTACTCCCTCCTAGAAAGTTTCAAGTACTAACCCATTTAAGGGTTGTAATTCAGAAACATTATCCCGTTTGTGTTGCTTTTCTTACTGCTATGCCTATGAATTCTGCCAAAACATTATCACATTATTACACTTATTGGAAAGAGTCCAATTATAATCTTTTAAGATTCATATCATTTTTTAGTGGTTACCTTCTAACCTTGGATAGGATAATTTTCTTCTTAAAGAATCTTGAGTGCTGAATGTGTTAACATTTTGACAACCGAGAATGACGAGACTTTTTGTAATCCACCTAATATTCTATGCAGCTGGGATCGTGTGGAATGAGATAAGAAGAGATTGGATCGGGAATGTATCTCGGACGGCAGAACAAAAGATGAAGGATCAGGTTATAAGGTACATTGAGCAATCTGAAGTCCTTGGTAAATGCTAAATACTAAATATTTCTGGATCAATCTTGCAATGGTCCTGGAGCCACTGTGCAATTAATATTATCTACATTCCACTCTAGTTTATACAACTGTAACAAAAATTTGTAGTTTCCCAGATTCAAGACTAGATATAGGATTTTGGTTTTAAGTTTCCAACTCATGATTCTAAAGGGGTACCCGTTGTCTTGTTCCAATACGGCAGCTCCATTGTGTTGTTATTGCCACACCATGCTGATATTGTATGTATGCATACACATATAAGGATAACAGTTGGTTGCCTCATTCTGACTTGAGCAAAGTGTCATGAGAAGTGCATGTTGATGCTATAGTTTCAAATGTTTGTACTTATGTGTATCCATTATCCACTATACTGAAGATGTTTTTGTTTATTCGTGCAGCTGGTCGACGACATATGAAGACCTTCTCTCAACTCATGAACCATTTCCCCAACCAATCCCTCTACCTGTAAGTTATCCTGCTCCATCTTCCTTTTAAGGTTGAAATTTTTTCACATATCCCGCATTCCTACCAAATTAATCCCGCAAGCGCACCAACACACACGAGACCCGCATTGTGTGGGCTCGATTCATTCAAAGTCTGTTGACCCACGAGATGTTGGCCGGGCGACCCTCGAAATGTGGGCCGGGTGAACCCGATGACCCGATTAATGGGCCGGGCCAGATTTCTTCACTCAGCACCCAAGCAGCAGCTAAAACACCATAACTTTCTGATGGACATTTGAACATTGTAGGAAATGGTAGACTTTTTGGTCGACGTTTGGTACGACGAGGGGCTTTTCGATTGAGTTGTTCCCATGAACTGTTCATGCCCCATTAGACCAGAAGAGAACACTCTTCATTTGTAACTGTAACTGGTGACAGCATAGCTAGACTTGTGCTCTCTTGCTGGATCAATAGAAATTCAGGTAGATCATTCATTGTATTGTATTTGGAATTTGTTGCAGTTGAATTCAACAGATCCACAGCATTTGTTTCAGCAGATGTGGCACGCTGGCTGGTTGTTATATGCAGAGATTGAGTAATAAAGAATTGAACACTTGGAACACATTACTTGTCTAAGTATTGATCCGAACGATCACGATTAACAGCATTTAAAAATTAAGTGATTCATTCTTGACCAACAGATCAATAAATGAACGGTTAGGATTAGAATTTGGGACATAAAGTCACTTGTCCGGAATATAACGTTTGGGATTAGAAAATTTTCGATCTAGTCTAGTGAATGCAAAACTATTAAAAAAAATTGGCAATACCTTGTTTTATCATTCTTTTGCTGTACCTCCAATCGATTTCCATACGGTTTTAATGTTCTTCTGAAGCAAAATTTTTATATCGGATACGCTGATATCTTAACCTGGTAAGTGGTACACATCAATACTATAAGAGGGATCGTTAAACGACACAAAAATACTCTTTCCCGCTGAACAAAACGACATACAAATTGATGATCTGGACTTTTGTGTCCGCTTAGCTGTCTGGTCCTCATTGGCTGAGTTTAGTGTTCATGTATGACCTGTACTTTTTTGCTCGACTTTTCTTGACCTAAAATCTGTTGTCCCCTCGCGCCGCTGCTCCCGCGATTTGCGCCGCCACTCCCTCGCCTTCGTCCTGCGCACCTACCGTCCGTCTACCACAACTCCTCTGGTTACTTAGTCAGTTATTTGGGTAGTTAAATAAACTAAAACCCTATTAAATAAATATTTTAAGAGCAACAAATCTAACCGTAACCTTAAAATTTACTGCTGAAAAAATCTAAAAGTCTATCTTATAAACCCTAAAAACTAAATATTTTAATCTTAAAATGAAGGTTTCTATAATCCCTATATAATTATCTTTATATAATTCACACAAAACTATTAAATTACTTCCGTAGAAATAAAGGAGAATTTTAATGAAAGAAGCGTTTCTTTTATAATAGAAGCGTACTTTACCGAAAATTCTGTGTAAAAGCAGTGGGATGCATATCATTTTGCATAAAACAATACACATACAATATCAAATATAGATTCTGGTTCGGATATATAAAATGCTTAAATGTGACAATCCTATGAGCAAACCTACACACACATAACTAAAGAGTTTTGTTCGGGTACCGAATACTACAATGTGACTCATTTAACACTCACTTAAAAATACTTTTAATCTGAACCATCAAAATTTGATTTAATTATTAAGATTAGAATTCGGTATTATTCGACATTATATTATTCAAGACCTGAACAAAAATCCATAATTAAAACAGTCGTTTTTTATTAATTCGATACATAACTAATTTAATTATAACACTAATGTTCTACACCTAAAACTTAATATCGAAAAAATAGCACCTTGGAATAAAGAGGCGAGAGTAAAAAATTGAACTTTTAAAAACGCTTATTGGATTCATCAAATGAGTTGGTTGATAAAATTAGAGCAAAATGTCGCGGAAAGGAAGATCCAGCGATGAGGAGGAAGTAGATGAGACTTTCTTCTATCGGTACTCATCCGCCACCGCTTCGACTCCATCCTCCGCCACATCCAGATCCTCCCATGGCGGGCGAAGCGGCGGTCTGGCGCCGTCGAAGTCCACGGTCTATGTCAGCAACGTAGACTACAATTTGACGAATTCCGATCTCCACACAATTTTTTCTACTTTCGGTAAGGTCGCCAAAGTCACCGTACTCAAGGACCGTATCACGCGACAGAGCAAGGGTGTGGCTTTCGTCCTCTTCGTCAACCGCGACGACGCCGGCAAGGCGGCGAAAGGTATGGATAAGAAAGTACTCAATGGGAGAACCCTACACGCATCGATTGCGGAGGATAACGGGCGCGCGACTGAGTTTATCAGGAAGAAATTGTATAAAGATAAGAGTAGGTGTTATGAGTGCGGAGAGGAGGGGCATTTATCGTACGAGTGTCCGAAGAATTTTTTAGGGCCGAGGGAAAGACCTGTGGCGAAGAAAGGGAGGAGGAGTTATGGAACCGAGCAAATTAGAGGGAAGAGATTGGATCCCAATTTCGAAGAGCATGAAGAGGAAATTGTTGAATTTGAGACAGAGAATTGGGCCTCAGTAGTCGGTGGAGAAGGGACGGCTGATGAAAGGCTCTTGGATGGTGAAAAGGAGAAAAGGGAGAAGAGGAAAGGGTATTTCAGTGACGAGAGTGATGAAGAAGACTGAAAATGGGACTACAAATTCAACTTTGTTGTTGGGATTCTGAAGCTGCTCTCTGGGGTGATTGTTGAGGTATTGAGTTTCTACATTTCTTAGTTTTTTTATGGAACATGATGTAGTTTGCTTGAGATTTCCCAAATGAGCACTGATTCTTGTAGCGACATATGTATAGAGGTGTTCACACTTCCTGCTCAGGGCACTTGTATTGCTCAATTGGTACTTGTGCTTATTCAGGATTTTGTCAAAGCTTAGCACTTGTGTTACTGGAACATTTCTTTTGAATGCTGATGTGATCTACTTTTAGATTGACATTTAGATTTGAAGGACTGGGAAGTGAACTTGTTATTGTTACATGAATGCACTTGGATAGTGGATTGGTGTGACTGAGAGATGTTACATGAATGCACTTGGTGGATAGTGGATTGCTGTGACAGTGAGAGACTTGAGTTACAATCCAGGAGATCACCAATTGGAAATGAAAACAGTCCATGCTTTATCATCATTTTCATTCCATCTTCTCAATACAAATATACTTAGAGAAAACCGAATGATTGTGTACCGATTAATGAGATACAATCTCGAATTGTAATCTTAGTTATCGTTATTGTGATACAACGGATATGATTAATCTCATTTTATATTTGAATTTTTTTATCAATAATTATATTTTTAAGATGAGATTGCTTAGCAGTTGGGTGTATTTCATTAATCAGACATAAGTATTCGAGAGAGGTGAAGATTTTTATATACTTGATTCCTCTCACAGATTGTATGTCCCCTCTCAATCACCCTCCATTCACTATGTTAAACATGACTGTATAACTATTTATCTATTCGGGCATTGGCAGTTACATTTGAGGCTCATGAGTTGAGTATTGCTATTGGATTCTGATAGATCCGGTCTCAGGATCTTGCTCGCTTGAATCCAGTGCCAAGCTGATAGTCTAGTGATCTCAAAGACGTCTTCCATACTTTCTGAATTAAATCTAACGCAGTTTCTTTCCTTCCAGGAACCACAATCCTGCACTCCATATCACCATTCCTATTTTCTTCCATCTCACTCTCACCTCCTAACCCCCCTACAAAAATAGAGGAACATGGTTAAGAAAATGGTTACCTGTGGGCTGTTGTATGTTAGACATGCTGACACCTTCTCCCAAATTTATGAGGCATGCTCACATGTAAGGAATGAGCGTTTATGGATTGTAAGGAAGCAGTAGAACTACTAAATGATCATGGGGAAGTGAGAAATGGTTTACCCATTCTCAAGGCCATCAAAACACTCCTTAGAAGCCCAAACTGATATGATAGCCAAGAGTGCACTGAATCACACAGATTATCAAATGGAATTATTTCCTACAGAGCCACTCAACTGGCTGACAACCTTAACTGAAGGGAGCAACCCAAATTGTGGAGAACACTCTAGACATTTTGAGTGTGGGTTGCCTTCGGCTTCTCCCTAGCTCGTCGCTTTCAAGCCACCCTTAGGGTGTATATGTATCCCTTTGTATTCCTTGTAATTTTGTGTTTTGATCAGCCTCAGCCCATGTAATACACAAAAAGTTGGTTCCCTATTTTTTTTATCCTCAAGAAGGAATATTATTAATCTTAGAATAATGTTATTCATACATTTTTTCTTGACACTATCACTAAACACACACATGTGGCACCATTATAATAATGTGAGAAAAAGAAAAAAATGGAAAAAAAAGGTGACATGGATGGTGTCACATGTGTGTGTTTAGTGATAGTATCAAAATAAAATGTATGAGTAGCATCACTCTTTTTTTTATGGGTATAAGTTTATTGTTCTTAAAATGTTTATTTAATAAGATTATAGTCTTTTATCGGTAAAGCCACCAAAACTGGAATCCATGACCGATTCCGACATCATTTTGATGCGAGAATTCAAGAATCGGTTTTACCTTTTTATTTAAGCAACCTAAAAGTGACTAAAAAGCCAAGATACTAAATTTTGGTACCCTAATTTTTGGTACATATAGCATTTTTTATACTCTATACGACAGTCATCTCAAACAGATTATGAGACTGGAGAAAAGATTCCATTGAGATCACCATATTAAGGAATTAACCAAATTTGATATGAAACCAATCCTGGATATTTGCAATTGAAAGCGCTATGAATTTCAGTAGAGACACGACTCGTAGGGTTTGATTCGGTTTCCATGAAAAGTATCCATACTGTATTCAGTAGGCAGTAGCACAAATCTTCAACACATTTCAAAGCCGCCGACATATGCAGAAGCCTTCAGTATATATACAAATTATCGACACAAACCAAGACTCGTAAATAACTAAATCTCCTCCACCTCTTCCTCTCTTGTTCTCTCTAACAATAAACACAAACATGTCGATGAGGGCAGCCGGAGCCGGATTCTACGGCTGCATTTCCATCGGAGATCTCGGGATAGATCGCCGCCCTTACCACAAGAACTGCAAGTGCAAGTTGCATAACTTCGGCGGCCGCTGCGGCCACCCTTCAGCATGCACCGCCGTGTCGTTCCCGATCAAGAAGTCAGTGATCGGGCAATCGGCCATGTCGATGACGAGGAAAGAGTCCAAGTTGGTGTTGTGGAAGGAAGAAGAGAAGGAGTTGGTGAATCTTGGATTCCAATAACATTGAATCAACTCTATTTCTTCATCTCCCCTCTCTTTTATTTTTCCTCTCTTTTTTAGGGTGTGATTGATTGTAATGTATTAGAGTAATCACGTACTTTTTTTTGGTCATCAAAATGGTGATTCGAAAAGAAACAGAGAAAAATTCTCAGTGTATTAACTGTCGAGCAGTACACATGTGCATGCATCAAAACTAACAAACCTCAATGCATGCATACTCATGGAGATGGAGCGTCACGGCTCTTCATGTAGTTCTGACGGTTTATCCACAGCTGCGTGAGCAAAATTCTGCCGGATCTCCTCCATCTGAGTTAGAACAAAGAACAAGGAAATAATCTAGCACTTAAGATTACTTCATAGGGGACGATTATGAGATCAAAGATTTGAGCAATGAGGAGGAGGTTATATTTTTGAGTAATGCTACTTTACCATTTTTGGGGACGGTATTGTTGTGATACTTGCCACGTAAGATAAAATGTGCTCCTAAAAAAGGATAGAAGTACCATTATTCTATAATTTTTGCTCCGTGAGTTAGAGCTGAAAACTGGTGTGGTTCCGTACCGCACCGCAAATGGTCAAACCGCGCGATTAAAAACCTCGCGGTTCGGCGGTCCCTTGGTACGGGGCACCGGGGGCCGGGGCTCGATCCGATCCGGGTATTTCGGGTCGGGTCCCATTAAAATGATATTAAAAAAATAGTTTAAAATTTTTTTCTAAAAAATAGAATAAATTTTAAAAAAATATTTTATATTAAAATGTTAAATTTTGGCTTAGAAATAAGATACACATTTACTACATGTTAAATTTTGGTTTAAAATTGTTAGGATTTTAGAGAATAAAAGACACAAGAATTTAATGTGGAAAAAACCTCCTCAATGGAGAGGAAAAAAAAGCACGAGAATTCACTATGAAATGTCAAATGAATACAAGTACATGATGCCATATTCTAACATAAATGATAAATACAATCACAAATCTTCTTCGTCTTTGGGATTTTGGGTTCTTCTATTATCTCGCTCTCAATCTTGGATATAAGACAAGACTTCTACCATCTCGGGTGTCAAACTTGTTCTTCCATCGATCACAATGAGTTTTGCGGTGCTAAACGCCGACTCGGATGATACGGAAGATGCTAGAGTAGTTAACAAATCCCGAGCTAAAACCGAAAGCACCGAGAATACCGCCGAACGAGAACTCCACCACTTCAAGATGTTAAAAGGCAACCTCTTGGGCCGCCACATCAGTTGTAGAAGGTATTGTTGAAGTTCAGTCCCAATCGCCATGGGTTGTGACGCTTGCGATGCTTGTGATGGTTGTGAAGATTGTGATGGTTGCGTATGTACAACCAGTCCGCTTTCGTGTGGGTTGAACATGTCGTCGTCCGGTGGTTGCGTCTCATCCTCCTCCTCCTCTTCAAGGTTGGGTTCCATCCGCTCACCTAACACTTGATCATACTTATAGAACAATAATTTCAAAGAAAG
>JAOYMZ010011769.1:0-20852 GCA_025802335.1 Pinguicula primuliflora
CTCTGGCCAAGGACTGATCCTATGGCTACATCTGAAGCATCACACATAATCTCAAAGGGTAAGTTCCAATCAGGTGCTTGCATGACTGGGGATGAAATCAGATGCTGCTTGAGTTTCTCAAATGCAACCAAGCACTCCTCACTCATCTTAAACTTAACATCCTTCTCCAAAAGATAACAGAGATTTGCAATCAAGGAAAAGTCCTTGATGAATCTTCTATTGAACCCTGCATGGCCTAGGAAACTTCGGACACTCTTGACTGAAGAAGGAGGTGGCAAACTCTTTATGGCCGACACTTTGGTCTTGTCTACCTCCAACCCTCGTGCTAAGATCTGATGTTCCAAAACAATGCCCTCTTTTACCATGAAATGACACTTCTCCCAATTGAGCACTAGTTGAACTTCTTCACATCTCTTGAGCACTTTTGCAAATTGATCAAGCATTGCTTGGAAGTGTCTCCAAACACACTAAAATCATCCATGAAGATCTCAATCACATCCCCTAGCATGTCACTGAACACTGCCATCATACATCTCTGAAATGTGGCTGGAGCATTGCATAATCCAAAAGGCATCCTCCTAAAAGCAAATGTGCCATAAGGACAAGTGAATGTAGTCTTCTCTTGATCTTTAGGATTCACTGTAATCTGATTGTAGCCACTGTATCCATCAAGATAACTGTAATAAGCATGGCCTGCCAACCTATCAAGCATCTGATCAATGAATGGGAGAGGATAGTGATCCTTCCTATTGGCTTTGTTCAACTCTCTAAGTCCATACAAACTCTCCATCCAGTCACTGGCCTTGTCTCAATCAACTCCTCATTTTCATGCATCACAACTGTCATGCCCCCCTTCTTAGGGACACACTGCACAGGACTAATACAACTACTATCAGATATAGGATAGATAACTCCTGCATCTAGCCACTTGATGGCTTCTTTTCTGACCACATCTTGCATGTTCGGATTCAACCTCCTTTGAGCAACCACTACTGGATTGCAATGATCATCCAAGAGTATCTTGTGCATATAGAGAGTAGGAGAGAGCCCTTTTATGTCAGCCAAAGTCCATCCAATTGCACCCTTGTGCTGTTTCAGAACCTGAATCAACTCTGCCTCCTCTTCTGATTTCAACTCACCACTGATAAGAACTGGCAGATCAGTGCCTTCTCCAAGGAAGGTATACTTCAAGTGACTGGGCAGAACATTCAATTCAAGCTTGGGTGGTTGGATAAGTGAACTTTGCAAGGGAGGTGGTCTTTCGCCCAAAGTTTTGAGTTCTCTGGCTTCCATGGTTTTTTGTCCTTTATATGTTGTGCATAATGACACATACCAGCATAACTAAGGCTGTCAGGATGCTTACTGGTCAAAAATGTCTCCAATGTGTCTGTCATACAGCCAAACTGCTCAATATAAGAATCTTGGATCACTTCTACAAGGTTGCACTGCTTTGGTTCATAATTGAAAGTTAAAGGCATTTTCAAAGATGGATAGACACTGAAAGTAACCTCCTCTTCTTCTATCCTTAGCTTCAATTCTCCCCTTCTAAGATCAATAAGTGCATCAGTAATCAGCAAGAATGGCCTCCCAATAATGATAGGGACTCCCTCATCTTCCACCATATCAAGAATCACAAAATCTGCAGGGAGGTAGAGCTTGTCTACTTTCACTAGAACATCTTCCACTATACCTCTTGGCTTCCTTAAGAACTTGTGTGCCATCTGAAGAGTGATCCCAGTCGGTTTTGGCTCAGCAAATCTAAGTCTCTGTGAAATAGAATAAGACATCAAGTTAATACTTGCAACTAAGTCACATAAAACTCTAGCAAAAGAATGCTCTTCAATAGAACAAGGAATAGTAAAACTCCTTGGATCACTATACTTGATAGGGATGGGAATCTGTCTGCAAATTACTGCAGAACACTCAGCTGTGAGAGAGATTGTGCCCTCTTCTTCTACCTTCCTCTTGCGAGTCAAGATGTCCTTCATAAACTTGGCATAAGAAGACATCTTCTCCAAAGCTTTAGCGAAGGGAATGTTGATTTGAAGCTTCTTGAAATGGGATAAGAACCTTCGATATTACTGCTCCAAGACGGTTTTGTCAAATCTTGATGGATAAGGTGCTCTTCTATACTTTTCAGGAGTGATGTCTCCTTCCTTCCATGTCATCTTCTTCTCCTTTCCAAGCCTTCTCTCCACTTTTAGCATTTGAACCGAAGCCTCCTCATCACTAACCTTCTCTTTTCTCTCTTCTTGAAAAATGACTGATGGTGCAACATGTTCGGGTACCTCCCTTCCAGATCTAAGATGAATGACTTTGCAATCCCTTGGATTGTTTTCTGTGAAGCTAGAAAGAGTTCTTTGCTGTCTTTCTTGCATTTGAGAAGCAAGCTGTCCAATGGTGGTTTCAATCTTTTGCAAAGTCACTCCATGCTATTGAAGGACCACTCCTTGCTGCTGAATAGCTGCTCCTTGAGCATCTTGCTGATTTGAGAAAGCCATCACTTGCTTGGCAAGTTGATTCACCAAATCAGCTGTCAGTTTGTTTGCATCCTTCACCTCTTGAAGGGGGTCCTTTCCTTGACCTCTTGATGAATCAGAAGTGCCAACTTGTTCAAATTTAGGGGATGGAGCTTGAAGCAGATGAGAATTAAGAGCACCTTGAGGGTTGCTCCAAGAAAATCCAGGTGCATCATGTTTTCTGAAATGGCCATGGTAGCCTCCTCCCCGCTGAAATCTTTGTCCCTAAATGTAGTTCAATTGCTCAATGTTAGGCTGAGGTGAGTCCTTGCAATGACTGAAATGATGTCCTCCTCCACACAACTCACAAACTGACTGAAAAACAAAATAGGCTTGAGGTGGAGGAGCTTGGCAAGCTGCTGCTGCCACGGGTCTAGGAGTGAGCTGAGCCACTTGTGCTGTTAGAGCTACCAATGCTGCTGCTATACCGTCCTACTGATTCACTCCATGGACTGTCTCTAATCCTCTCTGAGCTAGTCTTTCCACTGGTCATTTATAGCAGTTTTGAGCAAGTGTTTCCAACAAACTGATGGCTTGGTTGTAAGACTTTTGCATGATGGTGCCATTAGTTGCAGAGTCTACATCTCTTCTAGTGCCATGATCCAAGCCAAAATAGAAAGCTTGAATTTGTCTCCAATGCTCCAAACCATGGTTGGGACAACTCCTCAACAAACTCTTGAATCTTTCCCAAGCCTCATAGATATTCTCTTGTGGCCTCTGTCTGAAGGTTTGGATCTCATTCATGATCCTTGCAGTTCGGCTAGGTGAAAAAAAATGGGTGAAGAAAGCTTTCCTCAACTTCTTCCAAGTTCTTAATGAATCTGATTGCTGGCTATACAAACATTCTCTAGCTCTATCCTTAAGTGAGAAAGGGAACAACCTCAATCTAATTGCTTCTTGGTCAACCCCTTGGATCTTGATGGTATCACATATCTCAAGAAAAGCATCAACATGAGTGCATGGGTTGCTAGACTCGGCCCCTCCATATGTAGAATGTGACTGCATCAAATGGATGGTAGAAGGCTTGAGCTCAAAGTTGTGAGCTATAATGGATGGCCTTCAGATGGGTGGTGCACTTTTTGCTGCTTTTGGCATAGCAAAGGCTTCCGTAGGACAGTCATCAGGATGTGGAATCAAAGCTCCTTCCATGTATGCAATAGGTGGATCAACTATTGGATGAACTCTCTCCACTTCTTTCTCAGAATCTGTCTCAACTTGATGTTCAAGGCTAGTGCTACCTTCGGTCCCAAACTCTTGATCTAGTAACTGCTGCCTTTGAACATTTCTCCTCTCAACTCTCAACTCTCGACTTGCTGCTGGATTAGATGAGTTCATAAACTCCTAGGAAGAAACAAGTAATGAGTGAAATACAAGTTCACAAAAGAAAAATAAAAACAGTTAACAAAGATTGTGCATCTAAACTTAGCATGAATTAGGGAAGCTACTTCACGACAACGGCACAAAAAACTTGATGGTTTGCAAATGCAATGCACATATGTGCAAGTATACACAGCCACAAGTAGTAATCTCACAAGCATGTAAGAGTCATCTCTCATGGAAGTAGTTCTAAGACATGCTTGATTGTAATGTACTTTCAGAGTAACCACAATAGTTTGGAGTTGTCACTACTCTAATCAAACTAAAATGCAACTTAAACAACTAAACATAGCTAACAATCATTCAAGATAACTCCAACCCGAACCACAAGATGTAGCAATGGCATGTAACAAAAGATGATCAACAATAATGGAGAAATGCTTAAGGACTCGGTGTATCATCTCCCTATGTGTTCATGTATCCCTTTTCCAATCTAATGCCTAGCTTAACTCATCTAATTCCACAAGACTCCAATGCAACCACAGCTCATGGTCAAGATAGTGGATACTCTAGACTTCAACGCGGGGAATTCATCGATCTAAACCTCCACCAGACGTATATTGGTGACATAGAGCACAATAGGACTATCTATATAGGAGGCACTACAAGTTAGGGGTGTTCTACCCCAAGGACAGTAGTGTGATTGAGCCTAGTGTCGAGATCAACTCTTGTGAGCTTGTTTCTAGGTTGACCTAACCTTCGTGAATGTAAATCTCGTGCACAAGAACACATCCATATGAAAAGCAAGCTCAATCAAACAAGAGAGAATAAACTAAGGCAATATCATAGATTAATTCAACATGAAATCCATAAGGAGGCTCAAACGAGCCTTAAGCTACAGAGTTTAGATCATGCTTAGAGCATGAGCTTCCAAATATAAAGGTTCAATACAAAATAGAGTCATGGAAACAAAGCGAGATAAGAAAATGGTTGCCCTTCACTATCGGAAGATGGAAGCTCTTCTTCTTCCCGCACTGTTTTTCGCCAACACCAGGGGTCTGCTCAATGTCTGCGTATCTTGCTGCAAATGTGGAGCTCGTGGCTTGCTAGGCCAAGAGTTTAGAGTCAATTACAATTGGGCCCTTTCAGTTTTGCACTTGGCTCTCTCATTTTTCATTGGGACCTTCTCGTCATTGCTCCCAAATGAGTGTATTCCAAAGTCGCATTCAAATGTCCCACTTCGCAGTGCTGGATGCTGACAAAATGTGAAGTGAATATGCTTAGGAGCTCTAGGGTTAGCTGCGGTTGAAAGTTACACAAGTGACCTCCAACTCATTGCTGAGATATGATCCGCGGAAGGGATGTATCGATTCTTGCATGCAGATTGTACCAGTTGTGATGTAATCGCTTCAATCTCGACCATACACGTCTTGGATTACTTCCTTGCAAATACAGAACTTGTAGAGGACCCTTTGATCTCTCTCCTGGCGAAATTACAGATCAATCCATGTAGGTACAAGAGAGATATGAGCTGCGGAAGGTCAGTCAAGTAATTCCAAACTTCTTTCCCGAAATGGCTAGACAACTTTCCAAGGAGTTGTTGGCTCTTTCCAGAACTGTGTTGCGCGGTCTCCAAGTCTTGTATAAGCATGTTTGAAGTGGGCAAATGGGCCTGAAACTATAGAGACCACATATACATCATGGGGCCTTGGATCATAGGTTGGAATGGTGCACTTCGGTCCGATAGCTGAACTTTCGGGTCTGGGACATATACGCGAGTCTAGTTGCAATTAAATGCCAAAAATGGGCTGAATAAACTCCAGATCCACGCTCTTGACCAGCTTGATCAGTTCCTGCCACAATATGTAGTGAATAGAGCTAGATTTGCTATAAAATGTGCATATATATCCGATTCTCCAATCTAACCGAAATGAGCATGAATTGAGCCATAATGTTAGTGTTTTGGGCATGAAATGGCATAAACTAAAGCATGAAATAAGCCCTAAATAGGTGCTTATCAGTACCATCGGATTTTAATTTAAAAAAACCTAACAGTTATATGCATAATGACTTTCTTTGGGTAGGTCACATCACTAGAAGACGTTGTCTAGGCAGTTTATGTGTTCATATAAACATCCTATGTGCATTCTCTGGCTACATTTGAACTGGGCGAATGATTACTGCACAACGTCTAGCCGAGTTAGACAGGCGTTATCTAGAACATAAGATTACATACATACTTACTACCCAATGGTGGGATGGGTAGGATTTAATGTGTGGAAAAACAAATCCAGAGGTAGACGAAGGCCTTATTGCATTTAGTGCAGGTTGTCAATTGCCACATGACTCCCAATCCTCTAATTCTTGGTGCGGCACAAGTAAACTTAAAGAAAAATCTTCTCATTTGGAACATACACTCCTGAATTGAAAATTTTAATTTTAGTTATTGGTGTTATAATCTAATGGCTAAGATCAATCACATTTTTTTTAAAAAAAATTGTTGGGCGGCCATCCTCCTCCGTCAATTTTTGTTACAGTGTAGCGTATGCCCAATAAAGAAAAAGAAAAGGAGAAACAAAGGAACTACAACCAGGAAAAATTACAATTAGAGAATGCCATATGAGTATAGTGTCCTTATGTGTAGCAGAGTTGTATTGCGCCAGTTTATTCACCCTGCATTTGCATCCGCCTTCAGACACTAGACAGATCCCTTCAATTGCTTCAGATTGTCCATTTTCCACAGCCTTTCTCAACTATAATCCAATGTAGCAGCAACAACCTTTGGTTCCCGTGACCATTTTTTATCCGAGGGTGCGGCATTTAGCAGCAAGAATAGCAAGTGCTCCGGGTGTTCAGCATTTAGCATCAGCAAAAGCAAATGCATCAGATACACGACAATTAATTAGAGAGATTTTAGCAAATCATTTTGCGCACTTCATAAGGTGATCTTGAGCCATAGCATCACCACCCAAACTAAAAACAGTTTGTGTCATGAAGAGAAGTTCAACTATTGTACCTTGGCCGGAGGTGTTGCTATGATAATCCCATAGCAGTCGAGACAGCTTGATTTTCCAGGTTTTGAAACCGTGCAACTCATATCTGCAATCTCCAAGGGCCTACTCCGCAGGGAATTGATCATTTCCAAAGTAATGCTGCGATATGTATATCAGTCATTCCAGCAACTGGTTGGCACTGCCTTGTCAATCTTAGTCCAAGGGGTAGCACATGGAGATAAAAGGCCATCCTCCTCCTCCTGATACGCAACTTTTCAGTTTTTCCTCCTGATATTTAGCTTTTCAGTTCCTGAGCAGCTGTTGACACCATAATTGGAGAGCTGCTCTTCATGTCCCGAAGTGAACTCAGCATCATAATCATAAAACAGAACAGTAGAACAACAGCCAATGGGTTAGATAGGTTCAACAAGGGGAAAAGATCCTAAGTTGAACAATATCATCATCTCCAAATAATAATCATCCTGTTTTTACGAATAGAAGCTCAGCAATGGTACCTTGGCCGGAGGCGTCTGCTATGATGATAGCATACACCTCCATGGCAAGCAAGACCGCAGATGGATTCACGATGTGGGAAGCCCGTAGCAGTCGAGACATCTTGTGGTTCCAAGCTTTTTGAGCCATGCAGCTGCGAACGAGGCCCTGCTCACCTTTTCCCAAGTGGATTAGGTAGTGCACAGACCTCCGATTCTTTGCTTTTGCAGCATTTGATCCCTTCGTATCAGAGCAATAGTATCAATCACATTTTAAAAATGCCATTATTAATTAAAAAAATTCAACTTAAAGATGAGATTGATCTTAGATGTTGGATCACAACACTGATAGCAAAGATTACAATTCAGGATTGTATTTGATTAATAAGGCATTCCGTTTCCAAAGAGAGATGAGGTCTTAGGTTCAATCCCCAATGGGTGCAAATAATTCTTTGGGGCCACGATTGCGGGCCAAAGGCCCGAGTATTATCCGGTCCATATGGAGGGGTCGCTTTGCATGGATCCTACGGATTAGTCATGCCAAAAATGATTCCGGATACCATGATTATCCAAAAACAAATCAGGCATTCCGGAAGAGCGAATCTCGCTTACTTAATTGAACTGAACTAAATATTCGAGTAGGTATGGACTAACTTTTTATTCTCACATGATTTTTAAACAAAATTAATTTATTTTGTGTGTATCTCACTCACACTAAATGAAATTTGATAGAAAAATAAAATAAAATATTGAAAATTTTAATTGTTTTTATATTTAAGTAAAATTGTTTATTTTTTAAATGGAATTTTGTATGCAATTTTTTAAAGTTACTGAAACCACATAATTTTTAAATAGTTTTTATGCAATTTAAGTACAATTAGTACATTACTCGTATCTAAAGATATTACACACTTAAACTTAAAAAATAATAAATACATCACAACAATAACTAAATAGATATCAAATTGAACCTGGTGATAATTATGGTGTCACCATAAAAATATAGGAGGCACCCATGTGAAAGAAAACAATAAATTCACACAAAAAATAAAAATAAAAATAAAATAATAAACACATCTAAATGATCAAAATGGATATCAAATTGGACAACATAACTCAGTGATAATTATGATGGTGTATTACCTGTGGGCCATGGCTAGTATATTACTCGTAGCTAAAGTCAATATTACAACTTTATCTTACAATTTAAAATAGTATTCCTTAAACATGACATAATAATCATCCTAAAAAATACAAAAATATATTTAAGATACTTGATCGAATGACATGATGAAATACTGTGATTTGAACTTGATGAAGTGATGCCAGGAAATGGAAAATGATGTCGTGCGTTATGACACAATTATGTTAACGATTAATTTTGTGTTGTCCCACCACACACCTCCTTGCAGACGTGACGCCAGCAAGGAATTTTTTTAATTTGTTTACAAACATGACATACCACGTCAGCATGTATTTAATTTTCTTTTACATTACAATCCAATTGTTTTTTAGTAGAGTTAATCTCACATGATCAAAATATTCGATTTATATGCTAAAATCAGCATAAATCCACTGCAAAATAATCAACACATTCATTCTTTTCCATGGTTCCACTTTCTTCCAAACAATCAAAACCCGAAAAAAACAAATACAAAGTTACATGTCCCTTGCGACTGCTTAACCCAAATAATAACATTGTCCATCATGACCTCCAATGTCTTTGCAATAACCATAACACTTTCATCTTCCATCATTCCTTCACTATATTATATTACACATTGTCACAATGAATCATTAACAAATATGATCAACATAAATGAAGATAAAGAAACTCACGGTCGATAAATTTAGATCGATAGAAGTATTTGAGGTATTTTGTTGTGATGCTTGTTGTAACTGGAAAATTGACACAAACAACAGTTAAAACACAATATTAGAACATAGCAATAGATACAACCATATTCGTAAAGAAATTCATGTCAAAGTTGACACTTTCTTGGGAAGTTTGGATCACCTTATCACAATTTTCTGTATTCGGGATATTCAACATAAATAGTACATATGTTAATAATATCATATCAGACAATAGATTTTTTTGCCCTAAAAAGAATTCATTTCATTAATAGTTGAAGAAGTTATGATACAACTTTTTTGTCTTCCCTAATTCTCTAATCCCTATCTTTCTATTATCTTTGCGTGATTCTGAAACCGATCCTTATGGAGATAGTATCCCTGCATGCTCTTGGAGTAGAGAGAGATAACTCTGTGGTCTTGGAACCGGTCCTTATGGCGATAGTATCCATGCATGCTCTTGGAGTAGGAAGAAATAACCATGTGGTTTAGACCATTGATCAGTAAACCTATGTGATAGTGAAAAGCCTAGGAAAAAATATATGTACTATCATTCAATGAGCCTATTACCAAAATGTTCGGACAAATAATGGATAACTCCTACCCATCCGAACTCTACTAATTGAAGAGTGTAAATCATCCCGCCTTCTCGAAACCTTTTCTGACAAACCTCTGGGGTAAAGGGGAAATCCAGAAAAGAAAAAAGAGTACGACACCCGATATGCCTCTTTTTACAATGAGCATTAATATGTGCCTCCCCCCGTGTGTGCCTATCTAGTTGTCTGGTCTTACCTAACCAACTTGATACTGACGAGAGTTTCATGTTGGGCCGATTATGCTTCAGCATCTGGTTGCTCTCTTAGCGTCAGATCTTCAATTGCTTGAGGTAGTTGTGCTAGCGGGAAGTTCTCTTGGAGTCTAAGTGTAGCACTATATTGAGCTAGCTTCTTTGCCACTTTCTCGGTGCCCCGCAAACCTGTGAAAGCATGAAAACTGCAAAATTCAGCAGATAAGAGTTTATTAATGTACAACAGTATCAGATATATCTTCCATGGCCCGTCTTCGGGGCAAATAACCCCTTTTATGGCCAGATTGTCCTCAGCCTACAGATATATCTTCCTTGTGTTGTCATGATATTGCTGAATCCCCATCAAGATTGCTTAGGCTTTTACTTCTGCAGTAGAGATATAGCGACCTACAGAGACGACATGTAACACCTGACCAGTGTCTGTCCTGATTATTCCACCACCCCAAATCTCGCTTCTTGTTTTAGAGGTAGCCACAACTACATTTAGTTTAAAGGCGCCGACATCTGGTGGTGGACTCTAGATTGTAGCAATCTTTGGTAGAGGAACTCTTATATCCAAGCCCCATGCTCGAAAAACTGCAGCCTCCGAGGCTAAGGGAGAGTCGTAGAGCTTGACATGCAGCCAAATATCTTTGATTAGCTGAGAGATCTAGGCCTGGACTTTCGGAATTCAGAATACGAAATTCTGTCGAAATTTAGAATCCATTCTGAAATTATTTCAGACATCGAACCACAATCCCAATCCATTCCGTATTACAATTCAAAATTTCAGAATTCGGAATGCCCCGTATTTCGGAGTTCGGAATGCAAATGCCCAGCTCTAGAGAGATCTGCATCATTGACGTCGCAACATCGTCTTTTGGTGATGGATGTTAATGTACGAGGAAACGTGGGGGAGAGGAGGTAGAGTAAGCATACTGTGGAAGAACCTTAAGGACGAGGCAGCTACCGCCTTTAGAGATAAGGTAGCTCCTGCTTATTTGGACATGATAATTGAGGACGTGAAATGTTTATTGGTCCCCATGACTACTATCATTAGGGAAACGGCAAAAGTGGTCGTAGGGGTATCATCTGATAAAGCGAGGCCTGGCAGGGAAGCGTGGTGGTGGAGTGAGGAGGTGTAAACTAAAGTTAAAGCGAGACAAGATAGCTTTAGACAACTTATGGCAGCAAATGGGGATGGGGAGAGGATGCAACGAAAAGAGGCATACCGTCGAGCAAGGATCGAAGCATAAAGCGCAGTGGCAGAAGCTAAAAGCAAGGCATATGAGATTATGTATACGAGATTGGATACTAAGGGAGAGAAGATATATACAGATTTGCAAAGACACAAGATCTGAATAGTAGATATATTGATATTGTTAAATTTATCAAGAATGAAGAAGGAAAAACCCTTTGCTCGGAGGGGATATAAGAGAGAGGTGAGAACAACACTCTAGTAAATTATTTAACGAGACACGTGAGTATTGTAGCTGTGTAGGGGATTGGGAGGTGCACCAACTCATAAATTTGTGTGTGGTTACACATATATCGTCAGAGGAGGTGAAGGGAGCCCTTAAGATGGGAGGTGTGAAAGCATTAGGGACGGACAACAAACCGGTTGAAGTGTGGAAGTGTTTGGGAGACATAGGAATTAAGTGTCTAACGACTCTTTTTAACATTATCCTGACGACAGGAAAGATGTCAGAGGAGTGGAGAAGTAGCGTAGTAGTTCTACTATATAAGAATAAAGGTAATGTGCAACAATGTGGCAATTATCGGGGTATTAAACTCCTACGTCATACTATAAAATTGTGGGAGGGAGTTATTGAACTTAGACTATGGGGTAAAGTGTAAGTGAAGGAGAACAAATTTAGTTTCATGCTAGGGAGGTTGACGATGGAAGCAATTCATCTCCTCAGATGGCCAATGGAGAAATACCGGGCACATAAACAGAATCTTCATATAGTCTTCATAAATCTAGAGAAAGCATATGACACTATATCACGAGAGATTATTTGAGAATGTTTAGAAACCAAGAAGATCTCATGAATGTATGTGAGGGCTATACGAGATCTGTATGAGAGTGCGAAGATTAGTGTGCGAACCCCAGTCAGAGAAACAAAGTATTTTTCATTAGATATAGGATTGCACAAGGGTCAGCACTGAGTACATTTCTGTTCGCAGTAAATATGGATGTACTCTCTCAGAATCTACAGGATGAAGTACCATGGTGTATGTTGTTTGCGGACGATATTGTCTTAGTAGCTGAGACGCAGAAGGAGGTTAATGCTAAGTTAGAACGTTGGAGAGAGACATTGGAGGCTAAGGGCCTCCAATTGAGTCACTCGAAGACGGAGTATATGACATGCAATTTTGCCAATAAAACGGAGGAAAGTAGTATGGAAGTTATGATTGCGAACCAGACCCTCCAATAGGAAGATAATTTCAAATATCTAGGATCCATCATACAAAAGGATGGATGTATGGAAGGTGACGTTGTCCATCACCTCAAGGTTGGATGGATGAAATGGCGGTCGAATACTAGAGTATTATACGATAAAAAAGTCTCACTCAAGTTAAAGGGAAAATTTTATAGAACAGTTATATGACCGACAATAATCTATAGGTCAGAGTGTTGGGCTATGAGTCTTTCACATGTGCGGAAATTTGAAGTGGCGGAGATGCGGATGCTAAGGTGGATGTGTGGTCGCACGAGATTAGACAAGATTCTAAATGGGATATATAGAGATACACTAGGTGTCGCATCTATAAGTGCCAAATTAAGTGAGGGAAGATTGTGATGGTTTGGACATGTACGCAGAAAAAATTTGGGCGATCCAGTCAGGAGAGTCAAAGAATTACAAGTCGAAGGGCGACAAGGGCGAGGAAGACCTAAGAGAATATCGGATGAGCAGATTTAGTTAGATTAAACCTCTCTGAGAACATGACCTCTGATAAGACGAGTTGGAGACGTCATATTACGGTTATAGATAGTCTATGACTATATAGGCTAGTATTTGTTTATTTGACCTCTAGCATGGCAGGACGAGTTGGCATTTTTTTCGAGTTGAGGGTCTTTATGGAAACAATCTCCCCATCCTGTTGAGGGATGGGGGTATCATTGCGTACATTTTACCCTCCCCAGCCCCTGCCTAAGGGCAGGATTTACTGAGTATATTTGATTTGGTTTGATTTGATCGAAGTCCTTGACCCCTAAGGATAGGGGCCGGGCCCCAAACATCAGAATGTACTAATGAAAATAGACTTTGAACTTGAGTATGGTTCGACAAGAATGGCTGTCTATGACTCTTTGCCAAAATACAAGTTTCACAATGAAAGAGAACTTTTAAAAGCTGAGGAAATAATAAACGAAAATAGGAGTGAGAGGGATGACCCAGACGATGATGCCACAGCTAACTTTGGGAGTCAGGTTTTTCACGAGTCAGGAGTGTCCTTCCCTTCGAAGCAACTTCATCAACATAATAGAGGTCATCTTGTTCAGTGCCACGTCAAATGATTATTCTCGAACGGATGTCCTGCAAAATACAAAATATAGGATATAGTATCACCACACAGTTTAGTTCCTTCGAAATGTGACTTATGGATAACAACTTATACGAAAGAGACGGAACATGTAAGCATTTCGATAATCTTATCGAGGAAGAAATCTCAATTATTCCAGCATTTTTTACTAGAACAAAAGCACCACTCGCCATTTGAACCACCTTTTTATGTGTTTTCTGCACTTCAACAATATCAGAAAAATCATAAGTTATTGTAGTAGTCGCCCCACAATCAAAAATTCATTCAGATTTTTTCTTAGGCCCAGATTCCTTCATTATATTGTACTGGGCCATGTCATAACGGGCTTTTGGGCCCACAACAGCTGCACAAAAATGGTTAGAGCCCGAAGAAATATTTTTGAGCCTGATGATTGTGCACAATTTTGGCCCAATCTCGATTTTTGGCCCAATATCCTGCATTTCCTCATATTTACCGAAACAAACCTCAGCAAAAAAAACTTGGTATTAATAAAGGAATGGCTTTCTTGTATTTTCACTCTTACTCTCAGTCTGATAGATATACCTGGGTTGCGGGTTTCTTTCTCGTGCATGCGGGTTTCAATTTGTTCAATCCGGATCCCTTCATTCTCGTTATTCCGGCCGCTGCTCACGTTCACTATCGCGACCTCTATCTTATTCGACAATTCGGCTTCCGGGGAGTGTTGGCCGCTGTCAGAGATAGCTGCCTGACCGCCACACCGACTGTATCCTGCTCGACCGCCCCATCTACTGCCACGATTTCCACCCGGGTAACCTCGATTCAACTTAAAGCAGTCTTTCTTCCAGTAACTGGGTATCTGGCGGTACTCACAGAAAAGACGTTGGTAGGATGAATTGCTGCTAAACCCTGCCAATTCTGACCGATTTTTGCCCGAGAGTGTAATAATTGGAGTTGTCACGCCGCCGTTTGTCTTTGAGTCGCGACGGCTGTCAATCCCATATGTAGCGAGTCTCGTACCTATTTCTCTCGATGATGCGGTGTTTGAACTGCCAGAAGCCATGATGGAGGATGATTTCCAAATCTGACATCTCGTTGCATCCCGTCGAACTGTCGCATATGCGACATCGGCTGAGGGAAGAGGTGATTCTTTAAGTACGTCCCAGATGATTGATTCATTTTCTGTGTTCAATCCTGCAAGAAATTTTAACAACCGGTGCTCAGATTGGATCCAATTGTGTTTGTTGATGTCCTCAACACACTTCATAGGATTCGATCGACGCCGATCTATCCCAGCCCACAGTGAATTGCATCTTGAATAGTACTCTTCTAACTGGAGGGTCCCTTGAATTATCCGGTCAGCCTTCGTTACCAGATCAAAGATCTGGAGAGAGTCTTCTTGCCCAGAATTAAAAGTTCTAGCCAGGATTTTCCACAGTTCATATGAATTAGGGTAATAAATGAACTGATTTACAAGTCGGCTCTTGATAGATCTGATAATCCATGTGAATACCTGCACATCTTGTCACCTCCAAGTTGTCCACTGAGGGTCATCCCTCTTTGGTTCTTTAGTGTCGGCAGATATATAATCTAGGTGACCCTTTCCGATGATGGCTATTTCCATCATCCTTGCCCACAATACGTAGTTGTTATCGTCAAACTTTACGTCGATGATGAATGGAGCCTCATCCTCTTTCTCGGGTTTGTAAGTCTCTGTCTGAGACGAATTGTGGGTTTGCATATATTCTGCAAACTTTCTGGACAGAAAACTATCCAGTTCTTCCTGTGATATAACCATCTCCTTGTCCTCTCTGTCATATTTCACCCTGGTAGAGTTTATGAGATAGATGACGAGCCAGAATTCAACATTGCTCCGATACCATGTTGGTATGAAGGAGACGCAGAATTTACGTAGTTCGGGTGAATCCCTACTCCACAGAAGAGATTTTTCTCTTTTTTATTTTCTTGCTTTCTTTCTTGTTGTTTTTCTTCCCTTGCAGTGTACACATATATAGGATCTTCAATCCTTAATTACACTACCCAATCCCTACAATTTAGGGATACACATATAAGGAAAGGATTCATAGGTATCCTTTTCCTTATTTACATTTCTATTCTCAACACAGATTTAGTGAGAAAATGAAGAAATGAACAGATTCATCCACCATGAAAGTAAACTCAACACATTTAAATTCGAAACACACCGTAACTCAAAAATAGAATACTACCCATCTGAATGAAGAGCTTTTTAAAACCGCATAAGATCCCATCTTTTCGTGACGAATTCAAATTGAGAAAATAGCGCAGCTTTATGCAGTATCCTGGTTAGAAGATGACTCTCTTCTAGCTTTCCATCGTTAAACTCTGCCACATTTAACCAAATTAAGAGATTGTTCAAAAAAGACTAAAATGAAATTTCAGATATGGAAGGAGGCACCATTTCTTATGAATGTTTCAGTAGGAAAGCAAAACGTTCACAACACATTGAAGGGTTGGCTAAATAAGGAAGTGTGATATTGCAGTAATCCTACCAATATTGAGAAGACCTACTTCCAAATTGCTTTACTTACATTCTGATTGAAGGAACAACTTAATCCTACCAATAGCAAGCAAACCTACTTCCAAAGATTATGAGCGACCTTGGTGTGGAAATCGCAGATGTGGTGATTGTTGGGATCATTTGTCATTTCATGGAGAAGATACTTGAAGGAGAAGCCGCCTGTTTTGATAATCTGGGTTAAAAAATAACTAAGGGTGAGCAACTGGACCGGCCTTACCGGGCTTTTTCCCGTTCCCGGTAAGCCCGGCCCAGTAAGCCCGGTCCGATAAGGCCGATCGCTTATCGGGCCGGGTATCGGTCAACCGTTTAGATCCCGGTTCTTATCGGGCCGGTACCGGGAATTGATGATCGGGATATCGGGATGGCCCGATAAGCCCAATAAGACAATGGCCACACTGAATCCACTCCACTCAAGGCCCAACACTGTTAGCAATTCTGAAGGTCCCTTTTTTTTGGGCCAAAACTGAAGGTTTAGTTTTTTAATTTCAGAAGCTAAGTTCCATTTTGCAATGAAGAATAATGTTTTTTGGGGTGTAATGAAACTCCCAGAATCCCAACTGCTCACGAGGAAAAATTATTCACAGAATTGACAAGTATGAGTTTGCCTCTGAAATCTCATTGTCCATTGGCATCTTTATGTAGACTGGTGCTCTGCTTCTTGATGGGAACACTGAATTACTTTGGGGCCAGCATCCCCATTAACCTTGCGGTTGCCCTGATTGCTGATTGCTGAAGTTTTTCCTAGAGAATTTTTATTTGATGATAACGAAATTCTGGTGTGCTTGTACATCTGTTATGAATGTTGACGGATTAATGCATATAATTTGGGTATTGTCCCTTCATACTATCTCCTTATTATGATTTATTGTTTGCAATTAAATATGTTATCATTGTTCCTGATTGTTGTGTTATTTTAATTGAGGCATATTAAATCAGTTTTCTGTGCGTGTCAGATGAATTAGGAGGATGTTAATGAGCGAAGATTTGTAATGAAAGCCAAACATGTTGATTTCAGACGCCAGATATTGGCACTAATGGTTTCTCCTCAATGAGATAAGATGGTCTAATGCCATCTGATAGGTTTGAATTTTATTTTAAGCCAGTTCTTTGAAAATGGCATGAAGTCCAAAACTGGTCTGCGAACATAGTTACTCAATTTGTCTTGATTGTTTTCAGTCTGTACTTTTGTTCTGCCTCCACATACATCCCCACGGACCACGGTAGATTTGTACTCCATCAAGTCTGCTTGTTTACAGTACCGGTTGCGATTAAATGCCATATTTTATATTACATTTTCTTCAAAAGTGGGAATATAGCAATCAATCTCTAGGACTTCATACCGGGAATCCCGATACCGGCCCGGAGCCCGGTAGTTCGGTACCGGTAAGCCCGTTTGCTTATCGGGCCGGGACCGGGACAAATAATTTGTCCCGGTTCATATCGGGATCGGTCTCGGGATTAGGCAATCCCGAGATCGATATCCCGGTTGCTCACCCTTATTTTGGACCGCCAAACTGCGGACATTTTCTATTTTTTTAATTTTTTTAATGAAGAAAGAGCTGTTTGGCTCTTTTCTCCAATCAGGCAGTGACATGTGCCACTGCTTGATTCATGTTATATACATATTTTTTTATTGTGTGGATATAGCCGTTATTTAATGGTTCTTTTATCATTTTTTATTTTTATTCCTTTTTACTTATAAATACGCATTTCCTTCCCCTAAAAATCTACAATAATTCTCTTCTTCCATTCTCCTATTCTATCTTTGTATTATTCTATTATTTTATTCTCCAATTCTATAGATTATGGATTGTTCATCAACTTCATCATCTAAGAAGCGGGTGACCAAATCCGACATGTGGTAACACTATTCTTACGATGTGGAGATTGAGGATGATGGCACGAAGAAGGAGTAGGTTAGCTGCAAATATTGTTCAGAGGTTCACTAAGAAACTAAGGCAAATTCTAATGTCGATACTTCAACCATGAGAATACACTATCAAAAAATCACACTATTGAAACTAAGGCTTGAAGAGCCCGGACCAGTGTCTCCTCGCCTGAGTGTCTCCACAGAGGTAAAGGTATGTGTTCCTATCCTCTCTTCTTCTGATATATTTGTGAACCTAATCTTGCAGATATTTCCAAGAAGTATGAGTTACCACGCCGAGAGAATCGAGTTCCTAAAGTGAGATATGATCCTGAGTTTGAAGTTGCATGATCTCGATATTCAGTAAAGCTGAATAATAAGAGAAACCTAGCAATGTGGCTAAAGCCTTTTCTATTGCTATATATTCGGAAACCTTTCCCAAGTCCGCTATGGAGGCATGTCAAGGTGATAGAATAGAGACAGACTATGATGAATGAGATGACCAACTAGGAAAAAAATGGAAAAGTGTGAGATTCCGAGAGGAAAGCATCCAGTAGAGTGCAAGTGGATATTTATGATAAAGAGAAAATCAGATGAATTTATAGAGAGATATAAGGCGAGATTGGTAGCTAAAGGAAATACCCATACTTACGGAATCCATTATTTTGAAACTTTATCTCCTTTGGCTAAGATTGATAACATTGGAGTACTTTTCTCCATAACAGCTACTAAAGGATGGCCACTTTATCAACTTGATGTAAAGAGTGCATTTTTTCATGCTGACCTGAAGGAATAAGTGTATATGGAGCCTCCCACAGAGTTCGCATATGATTTCAGGGGGAGTGAGGGGTGCCGGTTGAAGAAGACATTATATGGATTGAAGTAGTCGTCCGGAGTTTGTTTTGGTAGATTTACATCAGCGATGAAGAAATATGGATACAGTCAGAGTAATTCTGATCATACTGTCTTCTTGAAGCCTCGAAATGACAAGATAACATGTCTTGTTATTTATGTTGATGATATAATTATTGCTTGTAGTGATACAGATGAAATAGAACAACTCAAGAAGAGGCTCTTTCAAGAGTTAGAAATGAAGGATTTAGGGAATCTCAGGTATTTTCTCAATATTGAGGTTATGAGATTTAAAAGAGGAATTTTCATCTCACAAAAGAAATATATTTTTGACTTGATGGTTGAGACTAGACTTATGGTTTGTAGGCTTGCTGATACTCCTATGATGATGAATCAAAAACTTCAATTTTTAGAGAATTTGGAGATGGCTGATCAAGTTGAATAACAGAGGTTAGTTGGGAAGTTGATCTATCTTGTCTATACTCGTCCTGATATAGTTTATGCAGTTAGAATGGTAAGCCAATTTGTGCATCGACCTTAGACAAACCATATGGAAGCTGCAATTCGAATAGTATGGTATTTGAAAGGAACTCCGGGCAGAGATGTTCTTTATAAAAATCATGGACACCTAAAGATGCAATCCTATACTGATGGTGATTGAGTTGACATTCCGAATGATAGGCGGTCGATATCTGGATATTTTACTTGTGTCGGTGGGAATATTGCAACGTGGAAAAGTAAGAAACATAAGGTGGTTGCCCTCTTTAGTGCTAAAACTGAATTTAGAGGGATCGATCGTGGTCTAGCTGAGGCTTTGTGGCTTAAGAAATTGATGACAGAAATTCACCAGGAAGGTGCTATAGAGTTTATGTGTGACAACAAAGCAGCTATAAGTATTTATGAGAATCCAATTTAATATGATCGTACTAAGCATATCGAGGATGATAGACACTTTATAAAAGAGAAAATTGAAGAAGGGAACATCAGTTTACCATTTGTGAGATTCGAAGAACATGTTGTAGACATATTGACAAGAGCAGTGACATTAGCGGCGTTCAAAAATATTATTGACAAGTTGAATATTGGTAATTCACTATCCAACATGAGGGGAGTGTGAAAATAGTAAAAAATAGTTTAATTATTAGAGGACCAATTCCCTATTCGTGGGCCCGTAATTGTAGTGGCCCTATATTTCAGTTATAGTGGGATTGGTCCTCTCATTAATTGTATCTATATAAACCCTTATTTGGTAAGTAAAAGGGTTAAACTTTTAAGTCAAATTATTCCGATCTCTATTTCTTAACCCTGACACCTTATATGTGGCGTAAAAATGGTGCCAAGAAGTAGTGCTGTATATCACTTACACAAATCTACACAAAGACATAAGATCAGACCCAACAAATTAGTTCAACAAATGATCGGTCACGATTTTATGCACATTCTACACACACTCTGAAAGACTTTGGAACTCATCTTCTATCTTAATTCTTAGCTGACTTATCAGACTTATTTTGTACAAAAATAATTTGGACAATGTGTGGATGCAATGAGTTGAAGAAGAAAAGAACACATGCATGCATTTTTGCATGTAATTTCTCTGAATGGTAGTTTGATCAGTAGCTGCAGGCGATCCCTTCAAACTGGAGATATATAAATATAGAGTCCACATACTATGGACAGTTTTACTGTGGTCAATTTTTCCATTCGTGTACAATTTTTTCGTAGTATCATCCGTTTTCGAAATTGGACATACCATTGGAAAGCTTATACATTGTAGATGAAAATCCCCATGCTTTGGTCCGATTTCCGGCGACTTCGTCGCCAGAAATTTCTAAAACCCTATTTAGGACTACTTAACCCAAGGGGAAATGTGAAATTAAATTAAACGGTGATAATGTCGTCGAAACTGGACCAAAGCATGTGGATTTTCATCTACAATGTATAAACTTTCCAATGGTGCGATCAATTTCGAAAAAAAATGGTGCTACGAAAAAATTGTCCATGCAAAGGAAAACTGCGCAGTAAAACTGACTATATGATCTGTTCCGTATAAATATATATTGCCTCTTTGAGTTCACCCAACTATTCAAGCATGACCCTGATGCCAG